>APFE031260801.1:206959-276010 GCA_000404065.3 Pinus taeda
TTTTTTATTATTTTTATTGGATCATCGAACTTAGCCTTTGAAAAAATCACCTAGGACCTAGGACTTATGAGGGGATAAAACATTTTCTAACCTTCAAGACACTTTACATCATGACTTTTACAATTTTACTTCTCAAGGGGGAAAACCCATTTGACATAGACTCTCATAGACCACCCAGTTCTGCGACACAAATATAATCTAGCAGATCAAGCAATTTGTAATAACCTAACCAAATAGTTAGAATTATTTCCAAATTACTTTTACATAGACTCGAAGCACACTAGGATTCCCCTAAGATTCTAATGACAAAATTCATTCCGACTTTGGGGTTAGGTTGAAGAAAAACTCTGTCGATCATGGATCGGTGACACAAAAAACCTTACGGAACTTAGATTATCACTAGAAAATTAGGTTTGCCTAGGCAGTTTACATACATGACTCAGATCTGCTAAGGTTATTTACAATTTACACATGTAGATTGGGTTTACAACATAACGTGATCGGGTCGACGATGACTGTCGAATGGCACAAACATATCGATCAAGCACTATCCCTTTTGCGAAAAAAGGGGGTGTATTGCTATGGGTAGTTGACACGTAGTGGTCAACACTGTCACTGAAATTCACTATCTCTGAGTGATCTCCAAAGCCCCATCGACTTGCTCTTTTACTCTCTTGTTGAGAAACCAACGGCCATGATCTAATCACAATCGATGGCTAAGATCATCTTTGACCCCATCAAGTGACTTTTCTGGAAGTCTCTAGAGAAAAATTGATTTACCTCAATTAATCTGAGTTAGTTAACCAATTTTCCTAAGTTAGACTTAGGAAATAATTAATAATTGGCTTATTAATCTAACCAACGCATTTTCCTTAGAAGCTTTCTCTGGGTCTTGGAGATAATCATCCTCCTGTGTTCCTTAGCCTCTTAAACACCATAGAGTCTAGAAAACTTGCCCGTTGCTACCAAAAACTAACACCCCCTCTTAGCGAGGAAGGTGTTCTCCACTACTCCCATCTTATCCCTAAAGTAGACAAACTTTTCCTTATCGAAGGCCTTTGTGAGAATATCTACAATTTGTTGCTCTGTGGGAACATATTGTAGCCGAACTGATCCACTTTGTACACAATCTCTGATGAAGTGGTATCTGATGTCGATATGCTTCGACCTATCATGAAACACTGGATTCTCAGAGAGCTTGATGCAACTCTGATTATTATAACAGCTACTGGTTGAATCCATTTGTTGACCAAACAATCCCACTAACAACTTTTGAAGCCAAATAGCTTCTTATGTGGCCATGCTCGCTGCCATATATTCTTCCTCTGCAGAACTCGATGCCACAGACTTCTGCTTCTTGCCACACCAAGAGACAACCCCTCGTCCAATACTGAAGTAACACCCTGAGGTGCTTTTACGATCCATTGAACTGCTTGCTAGTTTGCATCTGTATATCCCATCAAACTGACACGATCACCTCAAGCATATCACAATCCATACTCGACTATACCACATATATACCTCAAAACATGTCTTGTTGTCTAATGTACTCTCTTTAGGTCCACCATGAACTAATTGAGAGTGTTGATCGCCAACCAGATGTCTGGCCTTGTGTTGAACAGATACATGAGATATTCGATGTGCTACTTATATAAGGCTTGGGTCCATTGCTACATCCTCCAATGTGTCTATCTTCCTCAAGTTGGTAATCATAGGTGTAACATAGGTCTACAGTCCTGCATCCAAAATCTCTTAAGGATCTCCATAGTATATCTCCTTGCACAAGGAAGATCTACCCATTTGTCTACCATACCTCTAGTCCTG
Source organism: Pinus taeda (assembly GCA_000404065.3). Classification (NCBI taxonomy): domain Eukaryota; kingdom Viridiplantae; phylum Streptophyta; class Pinopsida; order Pinales; family Pinaceae; genus Pinus; species Pinus taeda. The sequence continues at coordinate 208,784 of APFE031260801.1, forward strand.
GGAAGTAATCTATCAGACCCAAGTCCTTCATCTCGAACTCAACTACCAAGTCCCTCTTGTAGTCTTCTATCAGCCTTGATGACCTTCTCATGAAGAGATCATCCACATAAAGTACCAGTATGAGTGGTTCACCTCCTACCATCAAATAATAGAGGTTGAAATCTGCCTCACTCTACATGCAGCCCATTTGTTGCAAGTAGCTAGGAATCGACCATGCCATGCCATAGGAGCTTGTTTGAGTCCATATAACGCCCTCTTCAATCTGCATACATGTGTATCTCTCTCATGCGTCTCAAATCCCTCTAGCCGTTCGATATACACCTATTGGAGGCCAATTATTTATTTATTTATTTATTTTTAATTTTGCCCAGTGAAGGACCGCACAGGGGAATAGAGGACTGCATAAGGAGCAAATGGTGTGCAATAGAGGGAGTCGGTGTAAGAGGAAGAGGCGCAACACAGGGAGGTGTTGTGCAGGAAGAAGATGCCAACATCCAAAGAGTGAGGATGCGTGCGAATAAGGATAGGTAGTTAGGATTTTGCAGTTGTGGCAAAGGAGGAGAGGCATGTCGTGGCAGAGAGGTTAGAGATATTTTGTAGGTAGAGGAAGGTCGACAAAGTGGAGCGAATAGGCAGGAGATATTTTCAAAGGATGGTTAGGCAGGCATGGGCCAGCTAAGGATAATGTCGGAAAATATCTTAATGGACTGCTAGCCAAGAGAACAACTGGAGGAGTGGAAGAGCAGGTCGGGAAGGTTCAGGAAGCCACCGGATTCTGATAAAGGAAAGGTTTGAGAGAGGTTAGAAGGTTGATCAACGGATTAGACGACAAGACGATGACTACTCAGAACACAGTTGTTGAAGGCGAAGAGTATTGCTTTGCATGTATCTTCCTGTTCGTGTTTGTAGCATTAAGCATTAATATCTGAGTCTGTAGCTGCTTTGCAACCCTTGAGGTAAAGTCAATCATATATAGTAAAGGTTGGATGGTTTTGTATTGTATGTGCTTTCCTTTTTGTACTTTTTGCAGCGACTAATGGTTGGTGAGCCAGATTACATGACATTTGCATTGTAGCGCTTGGTACCTTTACTTTTTTTTTATTATAATGAAGTAATAGAATGGATGGTTGGTTTGCCCATAATATCTTGTGTTGGAGTGATTGATTTGTTTCTCCTACTTATTTACAATAATGAGTTATTCACCAATGCTTCAATAAATATCAACATAAATTGAGCTGCAGACTTCACAAATTAGGAACTGAGGAAAGCAAGAGAAACACTAGCACATGAACAATCACATTGGCACATTTTTTTTTGCACAGTAGTCCCTGGAAAAACCCAATGTGGGAAAACCGGTGCAGTAGATCTGAGGGTTTCTATTATTGGCAGTAAATTTTTGAATACAATCTAGATGCCCCAGAGAAATGGCAATCCACTAAGAGAAGATAACTAATAGAAAAATAGTGAGAATTTTCTCACACTGAATCTGGAGATTTTGCACTAGCCCTAGCTCCTAGATAATCCACTATGCAGTCTTTGCGTGAGCGTACACAGACACTATGTGGCTTTTGCATGGAGTCTCCCTCTAACTGCGTCACCCTTGCTGCGGCTGCGTCTGTTGCTAAGAAATCGGGATTTCATCTTTCAATCACCCATAGTGATTCTTGACATTGATCTCTGCTATCCCCCAACAGTTCTGCGTCAAACTCCTCCAGTTGTTGCGTTGCCCCTCCTTGGCACTGCACTGCCTCTCTGATCCTTCATTGTCTTCTCTAATGTATATTCACTGGAACTGGAAATCACTTCCTTCCAGTACTTCCCCTGATCCTTACTACTTGATCACTTGTTCGAATTCCTTAGCCAACCTTGCCCTAGGAATATCGAATTGACTAATCAACCCTCTGTCAATTTTCAAATGAACCCCAAGCCTCCTTATACTTTTCTCATTGAGACTTCAACGGTCTCGACTAAGTCTCTAATCAACGGCTAATATTAAAACTTGAATTGATCTGTCTTCTAGAACATTCTCACCCATATTTTGATTAATACTCATTAATATTTTAATTTTCCTAAGTTTAGACTTAGGAACCCCATTAAAAATATTAATTATTTTAATAAAATATAATCCAGGTGGAATTTCACCAAACGGTTTCTAGGTTTTTTAGAACTCATGTGCCTTAGCCTGTCCACTAATTTTGATGGCTAGAGCACATCCGATGCTACCAAAAATTAACATGAATGTATCTCTCAGTTTATGGTATGCTGGTTTAACGAGTGCCTAAAGTCCTCCTACAACTCTAAGTATGTCTGAATGATTACGCTATTTGAAGGTTTGGTATTGTATTAATACTTTATAGTGTCCCCATAACAAATAGTGTCCCTTGTTGTTAATTGTTAGATTTTGTAGCATCGTACATGTGTTCTAGTCTTGATTTAGGTCTAAGAGGCTAAGGAACACGAGATCTTCAAAACCTAGAAAAGGTTTCACGAGATAAGCTTGTGAAATGCCTTAGTTAAATTAATTAGCCATCATTTAAATTTTTCCTAAGTCTAACTTAGGAAAACTAATCAATTAATGGGAATTAATTAAGGTCAAGAATGCTCTCGAAACTCACATTGATCAAGTTTGAGATGATTTTAGCCGTTGATGAGGTTTTAATCATGGTTGTTGAAGCTCTAATGGGAGATTATAAGAGCAAGTTGATGGAATGGAGATATACACAAGGGGGAGAGTGAATTATCTAGGTAATGTGAACTTCCCAGTGCACAATAATTTAGTGAGGGAAGAATTCAAACTAGTGGAGGAGCATCAATGACTGAGGGAGTAGCAAAAAAGAGATTCAAAGAGTTTTCTAGTGTCTCTCCAGTGCCAGTTAGGCAAGAGAGAGGAGGCCAAATATTTTTGTAGAGAGGGTCGTATAGCCAATGCAAGTTACCTAGAACCTAGTGAAAGGTGTTGGAAAGGAGGTTGAATCAGTTTCTAGAGATTGGAAGATTGTCCGGAAGGTGGAGCGACTTCATTCCAGAGGCAGAGGGAGGTAGGACTACTAATCTAGAGCCAACTAGTAGGTTGTACGATTTTCCCAGACCTGGTAGTTTGAATTCTGGCAGAGTGAGTTGCCAGTGAGAGACTTTGACTAGGCTAGAGGGAGGCTGAATTATTGTAGAAGGGAGAAAATTTCTCCAAATAATTTTGCCAATATATTTTCCAGAGGATTGCCAGTTGGGCATCCACATCATTGTACTCAAATTTTTACTACTACATAATAATAAAATAAACCGTCATCTGCTGCACAGGTTTTCCCTTTGGGGTTTTTCCGGGGTCCAAAGGTCTTGCACAATGCGCAATTCCAGGATGATGGTTAAGTGTCTGTTTGTTGGATGTTTGAGCCTTACGCTACAGGTGGGAGTCTAGTGTCTTAAGCTATTGACAATTCCGTCAGACTACGGAAACCTGGTTTTGATAGTGACCCATTAGCATCTCGAGTGAGACTCCACCAACTCTGTGGGTGTTGCCGAAAGGGTTGATGCGGATCAGGTTTTGTTGGTCAATTGCGTAACAAATCCCGAGTCTATCAGAACCTTGCATGCCAACAAATGGTTACATTGCTAGGACTGGGATGGTTGTGTGATGGGACTGTCTTGTAGGAATGTGGAAGCCATGGAATCCCACCAAGGGGGAGATTAATCGGTGGTTTAAGCGAAGCAACACGAGTTTGCGGTAAAAGAGATTGGGGAAAAGAGACAAAGCACAAAGAAATGGTTGCAGAAGCACGTGTTTATTGAATTCCATGAAACTTTCTTTGGAGATTTCCTGAATCTCTTGAAAGCGTGGATTTAGTGGCTGAAGGACCACAAACCGACATATTGTCATAACGGACCGAGGAGGTACGTCAGCTACAAGCAGTAAGTAATAAAACTTCACAGGCTGCAAATTTTTGGTTTGAAAGTGTGCTGGAGGGGTATATTGTTGAGTTTGCAGTGGAAGCGACAATATCGTATACCACGGCGCAAAGAAAGTTTCTAAAGGGACTGTGAGGCATATTTATATGGTCTTTGCCATTACCCATCAAGATGTTGCTATATGAGCATGGAGTTTTTCCTTTGGAATTAGACAACATGAGCAACTAGACCGTTTGTGTGCCAAGGGGAGTGGGGGAGAACTAGGAGATGGTCTGAGAAGAGGGAAAGGAGAAAAGGTAGGGAGATTGCGATGGAAGCTAACAGAGGGTATGGGACTGTGTAAGTGAAGGTAAAGAGACAATGTGGATAGAGAGAGAGTTTTGAGGGTGGTAATTTGATGAGTGGAAGGAGGTTTCGACGAGGTGACGTGGGAGGAGGTCGGTTAATGGCTATGCCTGCGAAGAGGAGAAGCCTAAGGAGAGGGTCTAGGAGAGGTCATCAAAGGATGAGGAGTAGTGCAAGTGACTAGAGTTATGAAGGAATACAGTTTGATACTCCAAGCGTGGAAGAGGAGGAAAGAGAGTAGCTACATGCAGCATGAAGTCTTTGGATCCTGGACAATAGAATCAGATCGTGCTTGGTGTTGAACACACGATCCCAAGCTCTTCTCAAATTATGAGGTAAGTACTCAAAATACTGTCACAACTATTGTAGAAGGTAATTATAGTCAAGGGGGTGGAGGTTCTAGTAATAGTGGGATTGGTCAAATTGTAGGAGAAATGACTCAAGGTGCTCAAACTCAACCTAGTGTGCAAACGAGTGCACAAGTTTCTAGTAGTTTAGCAAGTGCAAGTAGAAGTACTTCATCTAGAAGTATCGTATAGAGTGGAATGGCGGGTGTGGACCTAAGAATTCCAATGTTTCATGGTGTTGGGAATGAAGACCCAGAACAACACTTATTTGTGTGTGAGGATGTTTGGACAGCCAATCAGGTCCAGGTTGAGGCAACAAAGATCGCGCAGTTGGAGGCAACTTTCAGGGACCGCGCATTGGAATGGTACATGAAATTCAAGAGCATGAATCCAACTGAACAAAACATGATTTTGAATGAGATCAAACAAGCTTTAATAAGGGAACTCCAGAGGCCGAAGTTTGAGTCCCAGTGCATTGTGGAGTTGAAGGTAATTAAGCAAGGCTCAAGCGAGTCGATGTGGGACTTTAATCAATGATTTAAGATTTTGAAGGATAGGCTGTGTTGACCACTGTTACCACTCAAACTAGCAGGGGGCTTAAGAGGGGTTCCTTAAGGGCAACTGCTAGATCAAAGGGCAACGATGCAGGCTTAGCCCACTGTCACCTCAGTTAAGACTCCCTACTCTTTATGGAATTTCACTAATGGGAGGAGACTCGCTATATAGGAGGTGCTATTCTCTTCCCTAATATATTACCCACCACCCCTGGGTAGTGTATATAGGAGAAACTTTTTCTCCTATATGGTCCTCAGCCGGTAGCCAGTAGCCCCTTGCAACCACCAGATAGCTCAATGTGCCATTGTCTCCGCCACCTGAGCCAGCCATGTGGTCCCTCGACCACTTGTCATGGATGTATGTTTGAAGGTGTGCCTCCCAACCCCAAAGGTATGGCTTTTCATTGGTATAGTTGAGTAATTTTCCTTGTCATGGGCACTTTGGGAATGGATTGGTGGGGGGATTCAACATAAAGAGTGGGCTAGGCTTGTATTCTTCTCTCCATTGCCTGATTTTGTGGTTACCCTTATATTCTAGTCCCGTAGGATCTCCTTTACTGGCCATTAGCTTTAGGGATGGCACTACATAATCAATATTGATTTTGGTTGCATGGTACCCCTTCCCAATACCACCTACATCACTCCCCTTCTGCCTATTTTAGCCCCATTCATCTATTCTCCTATCCGGTCCACATGTGTCCACTAGGTCCACATGCAGTTAGCCTCCCCCTCCCCTTGTCCACACCTTGGGTCGAGCTTGGAACAATGCCTCAGAGGTTGATCCAACTAAAAAGAAAAGAAAAAGCATAATTTGGCCACTCTCAATAGGAAATGTACCACAAAATGCAAAAGATGGTCGGGACATACAAATTTAGCACGTGGGCAAAAGCTAAACATAAGCTCTACCCCTTATCCATGGCCATCACCCTGGTTCCTATAGGCCCTAGATGAGCTCCTCCGTCATTAAAGAACCCATGAGTTTCCCAATCCCTGGTGGGCAATGAACTGGCGCACCTTAAGGGGGTATCCACTGCTATATATTACACATCATGCTCTCATCCTCTGGAGCCCTGAGCAATTATGAAGAAAAATCAATCAAAGGCAAAAGACATATGAAGAAGGGTGGAAAAACAAAGGTCGATGTAACTCATGTACCATGATTTGCTCCCTCCTACACTCATATACCCAGGGGTGAGTTTGTCCTATTATAGTGACCCTTGCATCTTGACATTTGGGATGGAAGATTCCCCTGATCGCCACTCCATTCCACCATTATATCATTTGCCACCTACCACTTGAGGGATGTGCCATGGACATGTCACCCCATTTAGAGGTTGAAACCACCTAATAGGGTCCTTGGTTAACCCCCCTTTTGAGCTTGGAGACAATTGTACATGCCAAAGCCCATAATGGAAGGGCATGCCACCATGAAGTGCCCCATTGATTCCATGACTTGTAAGCTCTTTTACTTGATTATTCTAATGATTTGTTGTATTGGAGGGCAATGGGATGCATTGGATCTTATGCAGGATTGCAGGTGGATCTCCATTTAGGGTTTGGTCTCCTTATACAGGGTCCTAGCCCTCCAGAGGGCCACATTGGCACTTGTAAGGTGAGCATTGAGAGCCATGGGCCTCCAACATAGCATAGATTACTTCATGGATCCCCAATAACACTCATTGATTGCTCATGTTCTAGCTTTTGGATGAGGATGATGCACCTGGTTCACCATGTACAGTCGGCTCCACACTTGCAACATACACTTGGCAAATGTTCCAGGGTCTAGAGTATGTCTTTGGCTGCAAAGAGAGGGTTAAATGTCATCATTCTAGCCCTTACAGATGGTCTGCAAGCATTTTTTATCCATTTGGAGACCCACGAGGATGTTCTTGTGCCCCCACACCCACTTGGGAGCACCACAAATTCTGACTTGGAAAACAAGGTGCCAACCCCTTGTCCACTATGTTTGGAGTCCATTTCTACATCATTGCACCCCTTGGACTTCATTAGGCCTCCTCAAAGTCTAACAACTCACTTTGTTGATCATTCGACCCTCTTGAGAGGCTTATCTTTACATTATTGAGCTATTTGGTGGGCTTGTCACCAAAACTATTGTTATTATGCATATTATTTTATTTGAGGGGCTAAATTAGGCCAATTTAGCTAAATCGAATTCATTAGAGAATGTATAAATAGAAGTGAAATGATTCATTTTCATCATCATCACTTTTATTGGGTTATTTTCACTTGTGAAATTTTCACTATCCCTTTTGGAGGACGAGTTTGGATGTTATGGATGAATTTTGATGTTAGTATATCTCTCTCTTATATTAGAGCTTCATTATTTGCATAATTTGATGATTGGATATACTCTTTTATGCATGTAAGTACTCTTTTAATGCATGTAAGTACTCTTGTCATTTACTTTTGTCACGTGATTGTTGTTGGGATTTTCACTATACAAGTTTGAAATTTATTGTTGCTCTATATGAAATTGTGGGAATTTTTGTTCTTTATAACGTTGCAGCATGTCATGGGTCATGTATGAATGGGTGCATGTTCCTAGAGATGATTTATGTTAAATACATCTCGATAAGTCATCATTTATTACAAACCGAAGTATAAAGTCCATGCAGCAGCTGTTCTCATGCTCTAAATGCCATGCAAAGTTGTTGAAGGCCTCCTCGATTGGGTGAATTCTTCCCAAAGGATAAGGCACTAATCCCCATTGGTGATCATTTTCAATGCTTATTCTTTTCACCTCCCTCTTTTTCTATGCCTAGCCTACATAGGTCACCTAGGGCACCATTTATTACACAATCTAGCTATCTAAACATTTCGAATTTTGGTCTACAACTGCAGTGGGGTTTACTCGAAAGTGTTGAGAAATCTAGGCATCAAATAGATAGGCGATTTCTCTGCTTATGATAGTCTTTTTGCTTCTTCATTATGAACTTCTCTTCTTAAGTTATTCTTGTGTTCTTTTCATCAAGACAATTACCAATTCATGAACAATAAAGAGACAAGAGACGCAGTATATAGGTTGTCAGCTAGGGCCAAAACCTCTCTCTCTTTGTGAGCAAAACCAAAGATAATTCTTCTTATAGAACCTTCAATTGACGAATACCAAGACCATGACAAAGAACCTTGACACTAGAGCCCTGCCAAGACCAAGTCACAAGCCTCCTCTTCTCCCTTAGATCAACGCTGCTCTTCTTCTTCCTCTTCTCATCTTCCTTCAGAATTTCGGCCTCTCCTTGTAGGTCTACAATCCTTTTTCCTCACAACAAAAACCCTTAGATCATTATTGCTTTTTGAATAGTCTCTTCAAGAGGGAGACTCATTACACTTCTACTCGGCTTCTTCTAGCGAAGTCTTTTCCCAAACTCGATCACCCTTGTATCACTGCAACCTTCGGTGTCCTTGCCAACTTTGAACCTGCAATCTTTCACACGTGTGAGGGTATTCTGGCCCAAAACAGTCCACAACGAAGACTCTTTCCCTCACTATCCTTCCTTCTTCACTCGCTGACTTTAAGGCTTCTTCTAAGATGGTTTGTGCACTTCCTATTAGAGACTTGCTTCACCGAATTGATGCCCTCCAAATGAGGTCGAGTACTGCTATATATAGTTGTTTGTCCATGTTCATTAGGTCGACATGATCTCTGGAGTAGGCCGACTTTGTCTTACTAGAATAATCCTTTCATTGTAGGCCGACTTGAGTGAGGGCTAGTGACAAGGTCTTGGAGGGTGACTTACAAAGACAAATATGACTCTTTACAATATGTAACATGCCTTCATTACATGACAATGACTCTTTAGACCTTTATAACTAGATGAAAATATCCCTAAGGGCTCACAATGGGAGCCTTAACCAAAAATAAAAACTCTTTCTCATGAAACCCATGATGCAAGCATTACAATAATTTTATTTTTCTTCTTTACATCTTTTACATAAAAATCACAATTACATGTCATTATGAAGACCAAACCTAGTTACACTTTTCAACACTCCCTCTTAACTAAGGAGGTATTCATAATGGTACTTGGTCATTCTCAATCTGAAGAATTTCTCATAAGAAGAATCAGATTGGCAACCCATTTTTTTAACATCATATCAACCAACATTGTCACATAGAAGGGCCTTGACTAAGAACTCTATCTCTCCACAAGATCTAAGGTCAATGTTGGCGAGACCAATGATTTATAGACACTCTTATCATTGTCTCTCCTGGAACATAACTCACCTGGGTTCTCAGGGTGTATTCCATCAAGACTATTCTTATATTGGATTCCCAGTCCTCAAAGATATCGGTCCTCTACAACTACTCTTATCTTGGATGCCCTATCTCATCCTCAAAGAGTATCAGATGCCAAATGATTACCCAATCCTCCATTTTGTCTTCCCAAGTGAAGACCAAAATGACATTTCTATCTCTCCCTCTCAATTAGGGAGGACATATTTATTCCAATAAAGGAATGAACTCATTCCTACAGAAGAAATGTACCTAAGCTCCCTCTTGGCTTAGGAATTTTCAAGTTTCTTCCAAGTAAGAAACTTGTTTCTGGGCTCCCTCTCAATTAGGGGCATACAACAACTCCTCAAGTGGAGATGAAAAGACAACCAATTACTTGAAGAGCTCCTTCCTTCGATGTCATGAATTTCTTTGTCATAGAGTCTTCATCTTTTGGGACTTCTTCATAGGGTACAAACCATCCATCACTTTCATCCATGAGTTAGTCATGTCATCATTCCTTTCATCAGAAAGCGATCCATCAGTCTACATATGGCCTTGCTTCATGTCATGCTGCCTTCCTCATGCTATCTTCTTTGGAAGGATCTTACATCCTTCTAGATGGTTTTCAGGGAAGACATCCATAGTTCTTCCTTTGGCAATCCTGCATAAGCCCATCCAGATACTTGTCCAAAAATAAGAAATGAACACTTAAATCACAATTACCTTTGTGATGGTCTTTCATCGTGACATCTTCCTGTAGGCATCAACATCCTGCATACTTGTTGACACATCTTCTAAAGATATGCATTGTCAAGGGTCTCCATCTTTTCCAGACTTCCATCAAAGTCTTCATATATTTCTTGGAGATATCATAGTCAAATCTTCTTGGTCTTTTGGATGTTGACTGCCTTTAACATTGTTGCATATTCCACGATCTCTTCCTTCCTTTCTTCACACATTTCATTCCCAGGAGCTTCCAATCAGAGTTCCTCAATTGTAGTCAACCACCTCATACTCCATATGAGGACATATTATGTTGATTTCATCTAGTGAATATGTGACACATGCATTTGAGGGAGGAGATCCTTTCTTTTGACCATGCTCTTAAGATAGAGCAGTGATCCTTGTTACCTGCAACTATATGACATGACTTCCATAATATCAAATGTAAGTATACATACCTCATCTTTTCTTTGGGTCATCCAGACTTCTTGCAACAACTTCCTTTGAATAAAGGAGCTTCATTCCCTTGATCTGCTTCACTATTATGTCATCATACCATCATCCCGTGAATTCCACAAGTTTGGAATTCTTGATGAAACACTTGCTTCCCCTCATGATTGGCGAACCTTACAATGAAGATTCCATCAGAGAATCTTGAGGATCTTGCATATCCTATCCTGCAGAGGTTACCTTTTGACTGATGTATGATGAGCTTTGTCTTAGATGACTTCTTTCTTTTATCATAAGTGTCACTTGAGATTTCAGTGAGGTTTCCAAGAGCTATATCCTACATAGTTGACTACCATAGATTTTGATCCAAACATCCTTTGAGCTCTTACTTCTAATGCAGAACATCCTTTGAGCTCTTACTTCTAATGCTTCTATCATGATGCCATTTTCTAATATGATGCATCCTATCTTATTCACAATGTTTCCTATCTCGATAGTTATAATTTACACAACCAAAGAGTACTTTTAGTGAAGGAGATTATCTCAGTCATAGTAGAGGTCTCTTGCTTCCTCCTTCTTAGGCTTCTTCGTCTCAAGTTCTTCCACTTCTTCTGTAATATGGGCTTCTTCCTTATTTCTCTTGTTATTGTCCCTTTTAAGTTTAGGACAATCTCATTTATAGTGCCCATATTTTTGAAATCCACAACACTGAACCTTAGCCATGTTCTTCTTTTTCTTATGAGGACCAAACTTACCAAACTTTCCTTTTCCTTTTGTCGTAGTAACATATGCTTTATTTTCTCATTTGATCCTACATCAATTTTTTCCTTCAGTTTGGTTTCTTCGATCTTGCATAATGACCATAGATCCTGGAAAGTAGTGGCTTCTTTATTCCCATAAATACTTGAAGTGAAGTTGCTCCATTCCTTTGGTAGTGCATTTAATACTACAATGGTCATTTCTCTGTCAGACATTATTTCACTCAGATCTTGAAATTGATCTCTTATTTATGATATCCTCATGAAATATGAGGCTATTCCTTCTTCCTTTGATATCTTCAATTTGTAGAGTTCTTGCCTTAGAGAGATAACTTCTCTGCAGTACTTACGGAAAATGACCCTACCAATTTGTCATATATTTCTTTTGAAGTATTTAATTTTGATACACATGGGATGAGGGAGTCATTGATGGATTCTATGAGGATCCTCTGGGACCTCACTTCCCCTTTAATGTATTTAGCAAGTGCTTGAGCATCTTCTTTAGAAGGTTGGGTTATTGACCCCTTGATTTGTTCCATGACTTCATTCTCAATAAGGTTTAGATTTGTTCTATTCTTCCATGTAAGGAAATTTGAAGCCCCAACTAATTTGTTGCTCTCCTTGCAAAAAGATATTTTGATAGATTCAGATGAAGTCATATACTTACTTGAGTAGATGTTGCTTTCTCCACTTGCTTCCTCTTTTAACTTGATAGTGATATAGATAGTGGAAGACTACTTCTTGATAGATTCTTTCCACAAGACTAATCCTTGATCCCTTTGGTAGAGATATCACTTTAATGAAGTTCTTCAAAGGTTAAGGCTTTGCTTGTAATATTCCTAATTAGCCATGGCTAATTAGAATATTAGATTTTGTTCAATTTTTGCCTTCTATAGTTATTTATAAATAAAAAGTGAGGAAGGGGGAAAATAAATCACTTTAGAATAAAAAGTCACTTCCTAGGTAGCACAACGTAGTGACTTAAGGGGAACCAAGGGGGCCAAAGGGGGGACACAGGAATGGGGCCCACGCAGACACATGGAGGGACTGCGAAGGAGGGAAGGAACACATGGCAAGAAGGGGATCATGCAGGAGAAGGTGAGCCTAGGGATTGTGAGAGGCAGAGGCTATAAGATAGAGAGGAAACCCCTCATTTTGCATTCATTCATTTATGTGCATTTGGAGCTAGCCATTCGACTTCTGAGCACGTTGGCTGTTTAGCTAGTCTGCAACACTGTTTAGTGCATCGAGTGTCTCCGTTCAGAGATCTCGCCCTTAGCCCTGGGGGACTTCGAGTGCCTGCTCGAGCAAGGTATTTCCTTTAGTGTTTCAGCAGTAGTTTCACCAGCATTCCAGCAGTAGCTTTGGCAGCGTTTTGGAGGACTGCGCAGCTATGGGGGAGGGACGCAGTGCATTCTGGCAGCTGTTGGGGATTGGGATTTGCAGGTCTTATGTTGTATGAGTGAGCAGGGGACCAGCCCTTGCCTATTGGTGGATTTTGGTAGAGTTTTCAGGTGAAGTTCGCGACAGAGTTTAGAGGGGTTTTCAGAGGCAGCGCAGAGCTTTGAAGGAATTGCGCAGATCCCCAGGGGGGTTATTTTCGAAGGTCGGCCATTTCCGGAAAGCTTTCTTGGTTTTTCTAGGTTTCTTAAGTAGAGCCCGAATCTAGAGTTACAACTTTTTCCAACGAGGGGAGCAGCCCCAAATTATTATTTGTTTCCTAGCAACAGTAGCATCCACGCAGAGGCCATTCTTGTTAGAGTATTTCTTCACTTGCCTGGTGCAAGTCGAGGTGTCATCTGTTTGATCACCTCTTGTACTGATTTTATTGCTCAGTATAATAAAATGGCTTAGCATTTTCTCGCTGCATTTCTTGTATCTGCTTATATTTCCGGTTTACATTTTTATATGTTGTTCCATTGTTATTTTATCACTTTTGGGTTATTATATCATTTGCACATATTTTGTTGGAGTTTTGCTGGGGTTTGTGGTTCATTCCGGGTTAGGAACATTACAGTGGTAACAGAGCATAGATCTGGCTCAGCGTGTGGAGCTGACAATCTATGACACCGGGGGAAAAACCATACATTTGTTACAGAGGTAGGAGGTACAGAGATACTGGAAATAGGTTGGAGAATACCTACAGAGAGGGAGATTGTGTTCCTGTGGCAGACACAGAGCAAGAGGAACCTGTGGTAGACGCAGAACAGAGAGAGCCAGTAGTGGACGCAGAGTAGATGGCAGACGAGGACGGGAAGAGATTTGCGGATATGCTCCTCAAGTCAGTGCAGGATCTATCGAGACAGATTGAGGTGATGGGGTAGAGATTCACAGCTGTAGAGGCCAGACAACGTGAGAGCCCATGAGTTTTTCAGATTGGTAAGGGATCAGGTGCATCCCATCACTTGCCAGAGCAGCGTGATACTGCGCAGCAGGTGGCCTTACATGCCCCTGCACGCTGTACCATGCCCACTTTCCTTGGAGCAGACACAGAGGCCGTAGCCCAGCAGGAGGCAGAGCCCGGACATATGGGTGATTATTTTGCAGAGTACCAGGCCTATGGGCAGGAGTTCAGGGAAGCCCTCTCATTCAGAGATTTTGTGCAGCTCCAGCAGGATAGCAGACCCCGCGACCATCACAGAGGGTACTGACATTACCATGATGGTGATACTCACCGTGCAGCGAGTAGATTCCACTTGCCTATGTTTGATGGCTCATCAAACAGTTCAGCAAAGTCTTGGGTAGAGAAGCTGGACATTTATTTCCAGCTTAACCAGATGTCGGAGGCAGAGGCCATCAAGGTGGCAACATTGCATTTGGATGGCGAGGCCCAGGATTGGTGGTTTCATGGGATGGTTACACTGGGGCACTCCACAGTGACGACCTATGCCGAGTTTACCAGGAGGCTGATGGAGCATTTTGATCGGAGGGATCCAGAGTAGCATTTTGTTGAGCTGACAAGGCTCAAACAGACAGGGAGCCCAAAGACCTACATTGCTGATTTCTTGAGGGTCTCCGTGATGGTGTCAGACCTATCCACGGCACGGAGGGTCTATATGTATGTTGAGGGGTTACAGAGCCACTTCGGGGTCTAGTCCGATCCACTAGACCAGCTACGCTCTAGGACGCTATCAGCAGGACCTGGGATTTACAGGATGTTTTACCCAGGGACCGGACACCTTACCCCCAAAGACAACCTTTTCAGTCTAAGGGGAAGGACGTGAGGATTCCACCTCCAAAGGGGAATCCAGGACGAGTATAGCTTGACGATGATGCCGGGAGGGAGCTGAAGAAGAACCATTTGTGCTTCACCTATCAGGAGCCATGGGCATCAGGACATAGATGTGCTGCTGGCAAAGCACATTTTATTGAGGTCTTCTCTAAGAGCAGTGGAGAAAAGGATGACGAGGAGGATGTGGAGGCAGGAGATAGCGATGCCATATAGGGACCATTGCCACCTCCACCAGCAGCAGCAGGCGGTGCATCTTTTGCACCCATCGGAGGGGCCCTTGCAGCATTGCGGGGAGTTCCCAAGTATCTGACACTACACGTACGAGGGACAGTACGTGGCTAGCGCGTATCAGTGTTGGTTGACAGTGGGGCAACCCACAACTTCATCGATGCGCAGATGGTTGAGCGGAGAGGTATTCAGACAGAGAGTTTTGATGGGTTTTCAGTATTGGTCCCAGGAGATCAGACCATGACATGTGCTCGTTATGTTTTGGAGCTTTCGGTGACGATGGGCACCTACACATTGACTGACCACTTTTTCATGGTCGATATACCAGACACCAACATGATACTGGGTGTTCAGTGGCTTGTCACTTTAGGGAAGGTCATGACGGATTGGAAGACCCTAGAGATGGAGTGGGATGATGAGAAGACAAGGAGGCATGAGAAGATACGGGGACAACACATATATCCACCTCAGACTGTGTCGGCTCATCGGATGGAGGTAGTCTTCCGGAAGGGAGACATAGAGTGGGCAGTGGAGCTGCGTGCATCAGAGGCAAGGACTACAGGGCAGATGGTACATCCAGAGATCCAGTCCATCCTTGATCGGTATGCCATAGTATTTGGAGAGATTCCATTAGGACAACCACCGGATCAGGGGTTTGAACACACTATCGAGCTTGAGCAGAGCATCTAGGCAGTTATCACCACCCCCTACAGGCACCCCAAGGCCTATGGGGACGAGATTGAGCGGGCTATCCAAGAGTTGCTGGCACTTGGGCACATTCGTCCGAGCACGAGTCCTTTTTCTTCTTCCATGGTGTTGGTGAAGAAGAAGGACGGTACATTGAGGATGTGCATTGACTACAGGGCCCTGAACAAGAAGACCCTGAAGAACAAGTACCCCATACTCAGGATCGATGAGTTGATGGACGAGTTGAGGGAAGCACGATTCTTCTCAAAGATTGATTTGAGATTTGGGCACCATCAGATTCACGTGAGGGAGCAAGATATTCCCAAGACCGCCTTCAGGTGTCACTACGGGCACTTTGAGTTCTTGGTGATGCCTTTTGGGCTAACCAACGCCCTAGCTACATTTCAGTCTTGCATGAATCACATCTTCCGTAGTCATTTGAGAAAGTTTGTGTTGGTATTCTTTGATGATATTCTCATTTACAACAGGACTTGGGAGGAGCATCTCCAGCACATTGAGACAATATTGCGTATCTTACAGGAGCAGCAGTTCTATGCCAAACTCTCCAAGTGTGAGTTTGGATTGACGAAGATGTTGTATTTGGTATATATCATAGGGGTGGACGGAGTGAGGATCCACGAGGAGAAGATCAGAGCCATCAGGGAATGGCCAAAGCTGAGGAATGTGACAGAACTTTGAGGATTCATTGGCATTTGCACTTATTACTAGAAGTTCGTCAAAGGTTTCTCACAGCTTGCTGCACCCTTGACAGATTTGACGAAGAAGGGGGCATTCAGTTGGTCAGATACAGCGCAGCAAGCCTTTGACAGGCTCAAGGAGGTTATGAGCAGCTGCCCAGTGCTTGCATTGCCAGATTTTACGTAGCCATTTGTCTTGGAGTGTGATGCGTCGGGAGAGGGGATCGGCGCAATATTGATGCAGGGAGGTCACCCTATAGCCTTTGAGAGCCAGAAGCTCCTTCCGCGCGAGATGCATTCTATATACGACAAGGAGATGCTGGCCATCATGCATGCATTGGTTAAGTACCGACAGTATTTGGCGGGTAACAGGTTCAGGGTGAGGACTGATCACAACAGCCTCAAGTTCTTTTTGGAGTAGAAGCAGCTACAGGAGAGGCAACAAAAGTGGATTAGCAAGATCCAAGCATATGACTTTGACATTGAGTATGTCAAGGGTAAGAACAATGTGGTAGCAGATGCCCTTTCACGTAGACAATCCCCGTTGTCTCTTAGGAGCTTGGATACCGATTGGAGGGCTCGACTCTTAGTAGAGTACTCCAAGGACAGATTTGCATGTGAGGTTTTGGATGGGCAGGTGGCAGATGACAGGTATAGGGTGGTTGATGAGATCATCTATTACAGGGGCAGGATCTTCTTGACTGAGGGGTCTCAGCTCAAGAAGAAGATACTCTAGGCATCACATGATTCTCCATTGGCAGGACATCAGGTTTTTACCAAAACCTACAGGGCCATTAGGGAGAGGTTCTCATGGAATGGCCTCAAGGAGGACGTACTCCAACACATCCGGGAGTGCGATGTTTGCCAGAGGAACAAGGGAGAGATGAGCCATCTCGCGGGATTATTGCAGCCTCTTCCCATTCTGGAGGGGAAATGGGAGAGTATTTCGATGGATTTCATCATAGGGTTGCCCATGGTACAGGGCAAGGATTGTATCTTTGTCGTCGTTGATCGACTAACGAATTACGCACATTTCTTTGCCATATCCGCACACTATACAACAGCACAGGTGGCCGAGCTGTTCTTTAGGGAGATCTTCAGGCCACATGGTCTTCCTAAGACCATCGTCAGTGACAGGGACAGCTGTTTCATGGGCGGGTTTTGGCAGAAGCTTTTTCGATTGGTGGGGACAGAGTTGACACCGAGTACCAGCTATCACCCACAGACGGATGGACAGACGGAGATAATTAACAAGTGGCTAGAGGGCTACTTGCGTAACGATGTCAGTGGGTAGCATCGAGCATGGCTGAAGTGGTTGCATCTGGGGGAGTACTGCTACAATACTTCACATCACATGTCCATTGGTATGTCACCATTTTATGCCTTATATGGGTATCATCCTTTATCTTTTGTCGATGTGATGTTTGGTGATAGCAGGGCTCCTAGAGCCAAGATTTGGATCCAAGAGAGTCAGGATATCCTTCGAGATCTTAAGGATAACATGGCTACAGCGCAGAACCAACAGAAGCTGTATGCCGATAGGGGTCGGGTGGAGAGGTAGTTCGAGGTAGGGGACATGGTCTACCTACGATTATAGCTAGCTGAGAAGCTCAAGCCCTGTTTTTATGGGCCATACAGGGTGATACGCAAGATTGGACAGGTTGCATATGAGTTGGAGCTGCCCTAAGGCAGCAAGATTCATAACATTTTCCATGTATCATGCCTGAAGAAGGCATTGGGACAGCAGGTGACCGTGACGGATGAGCTACCACCCATGGATGATGAGGGGCATTTCGTATTGCAGCCGGAGGCTATCATTGACACTAGGGAGAGGTGGCTGCGGAGCAGGACGGTTCGGGAATTCCTGGTGAGGTGGAAGAATTTGCTAGATGAGGATGCCACTTGGGAGAGTGTGGAGATCTTACAACATCCATTACTTCAGTTGCTTGAGGACAAGCAACATTTTGCCAGGGGAGACTGTAATATTCCTCATTAGCCATGGCTAATTAGAATATTAGATTTTGTTCAATTTTTGCCTTCTATAGTTATTTATAAATAAAAAGTGAGGAAGGGGGGAAATGACTCACTTTAGAATAAAAAGTCACTTCCTAGGTAGCACAACGTTGTGACTCGAGGGGAACCAAGGGGGTCAAAGGGGGGACGCAGGAATGGGGCCCATTCAGACATATGGAGAGACTGCGCAAGAGGGAAGGAACACATGACAAGAAGGGAATCACGCATGAGAAGGTGAGCCTAGGTGAGAGGCAGAGGCTATAAGATAGAGAGGAACCCCCTCATTTTGCATTCATTCAGTTATGTGCATTTGGAGCTAGTCGTTCGACCTCTGAGCACGCTGGCTGTTTAGCTAGTCTGCAGCAATGTTTAGTGCATCGAGTGTCTCCTTTCGGAGATCTCACCCTTAGCCCCGGGGGACTAGTGCCTGCTTGGGCAAGGTATTTCCATTAGTGTTTCAGCAGTAGTTTCACCAACATTCCAGTAGTAGTTTTGGCAGCATTTTGGAGAACTGCGCAGCTTTGGGGGAGGGACATAGTTCATTCTGGCAGCTGTTGGGGATTGGGATTTGCAGGAGGTCTTATGTTGTATGAGTGAGCAGGGGACTAACCCTTGCCTATTGGTGGATATTGGCAGAGTTTTCAAGTGGAGTTCCGGGCAGAGTTTAGAGGGGTTTTCAGAGGCAGCGCAGAGCTTTGGAGGAATTGCGCAGATCCCCAGCAGGGTTATTTTTGGGGTTCGGCCATTTCCGGAAAGCTTTTTGGGTTTTTCTGGGTTTCTTGAGTAGAACCCGAATCCAGAGTTACAACTTTTTCTGACGAGGGGAGCAGCCCCAAATTATTATTTGTTTCCTAGCAGTAGCAATAGCATCCACGCAAAGAGGCCATTCTTGTCATTCTGAGAGTATTTCTTCACTTGCTTGGTGCAAGTCGAGGTGCCATCTATCTGATCACCTCTTCTATTGATTTTATTGCTCAGTATAAACAAATGGCTTAGCATTTTCTCGTTGCATTTCTTGTATCTGCTTATATTTTCGGTTTACATTATTATATGCTGTTCCACTGTTATTTTATCACTTCTAGGTTATTATATCATTTGCACATATTTTGTTGGAGTTTTGTTGGGGTTTGTGTTTCATTCCGGGTTAGGAACATTACATTGCTTTAATGAGGGAGAGCTTTCTTTTCAAACCCTTTTGAAGATGATGACAATGTTCTTCGATCTAGCCTTCTTTTGTCTTTGAAACAACTTCCATTCCTTAGATTATGGTTGAGTGATAATCTCAGAAATACTTCTAGGGTTTTGGTCTTACTTTCTGCTTCCTCCTTGATGATGATTCCAAGACTTTTGCTGAAGTAGATTTCTTTAGTCTAGGGTTTCAGTATGATGTAGATCTTGAACTTTCGCTTTGGTATTCTTTGACTCACTTTGATCCCTTTCTTGAAACTTGATCCTTGTGTGTCTCCTTGATTGGATGCCCCTCCTTGACTTTGTCACCTTAGCTCTGATACCATGTTGAGAAATCTAGGGCGTCAAATAGATAGGTGATTTCTCTGCTTATGATAATTGCTTGTGATAGTGTTTTTACTTCTTGATTATGATCTTCTCCTCTTGAGTTATTATTATGTTCTTTTCATCAAGACAATTATCAATTCATGAACAATAAAGAGACAAGAGACACAGTTTATAGGCTGTCAGCCTGGGCCAAAACCTCTCACTCTTTGAGAGGAAAACCCAAACAAATTCTTGTTAGAGAACCTTCAATTGACGAATACCAAGACCATGAAAAGGACCCTTGACACTAAAGCCCTCCCAAGATCAAGTCACAAGCCTCCTCTTCTCCCTTAGATCAACGCTGCTCTTCTTCTTCCTCTTCTCGGCTTCCTTTAGAATTTCGGCCTCTCCTTGTAGGTCTGCAATCCTTTTTCCTCACAATAGAAACCGTTAGATCAATTTTGCTTCTTGAATAGTCTCTTCAAGAGGGATACTCATTACACTTCTACTTGGCTTCTTCTAGCGAGGTCTTTTCCCAAACTCAATCACCCTTGTATGACTGCAACCTTCGGTCTGTCCTTGCCAACTTCGAACCTGCAATCTTTCGCACGTGTGAGGGTATGGCCCAAAAACAGTCTACAACGAAGACTCTTTCCCTTGCTATCCTTCCTTCTTCCCTCATTGACTTTATGGCTTCTTCTAAGATGATTTGCGCACTTCCTATTAGAGACTTGCTTCATCGAATTGATGTCCTCCAAATGAGGCCAAGCACTGCTATATATAGTTGTTTGTCCATGTCCATTAGGCTGACATGATCTCTGGAGTAGGCCGACTTTATCTTACTACAGTAATCCTTTCATTGTAGGCCGACTTGAGTGAGGGTTAGTGACAAGGTCTTGGAGGGTGACTTACAAAGACAAATATGACTCTTTACAATGTGTAACATGCCTTTAGTACATGACAATGACTCTTTAGACCTTTATAACTAGATGACAATATCCCTAAGGGCTCACAATGGGAGCCTTAACTAAAAATAAAAACTCTTGCTCATGAAACCCATGATGCAAGCATTACAATAATTTTATTTTTCTTCTTTACATATTTTACATAAAAATCACAATTACATGTCATTATGAATACCGAACCTAGTTACACTTTTCAACATAAAGGCCCACCAAGTTTGAAGCAAATCCGATGGTGGGATCTCGAGATATAGCAAGCCCTAGCTCAGGGACCATTTCTTGCCCTAGTTTTCCCTTGGATAGTGTCCTCATTAGGATCATTGCATTAAATCATGAAAAGAAGATTCTTTCCTTGATTCTCTTCCCTTCTCTAATTAGGTCAAGTGCATCCTTAGTTGATCAACTCCATACCCTTCACCTAAGTTTGGGTCCACTTGGCTCTTTGTGGTCCTGAAATTTGTTGACTCCAATTTCACAAAGATCACTTAGAAGCCAAGCATTCATAGGGCCTTTTGAGTCTATGGGCTTCCTTGATAAGATATACTCTCAAACCCTAACCTCAAAGACCCTCTTAGCCCTTCCTAGAGAGCCTATTACCTTGCTTCCCGAGCAAGCAAACCATACAATTGAGACTCTCTTGGGAATAGGCCTTAGGAATCACTACTTATCCTTTCATTGACCTACTCATCTTGTGATTCCCTTTTGTATAAATTCCTAAACCCAGAATCCCTACTGCAACAAACTGATGTTACTTCTCCTACTTGGTAAGCCATACAGGTTATTCACTGTGTTCTATAGTGAATATCGAAGAAAATACAACTACAGCATTCATTATTTTAAAAATAATATGCAGAAACAAAAAACTTAACAGGAAGTAAATACAACACAATGACACTATTATTTTTGGATGGAAGTCCTCAGAAAAACACAATGCGGGAAAACTAGTGCGGCAACTCTAAGGGTTCTATCATTATGCAGTAGTAAATCTGAATACAACTTTTGGATGCCTTCTCGATAATCCAATTACAGAGAATATCACTGATAGAGAGATCTGTGATTAACTCACACTATCACTAGAAGTCCTGGCTGATCTAGCCCTTGAATGAACAACCCCTGGCTGCCTCTGCGTTGCCTTTGCGCAATGTTTGCGTCAGCCTAGCGTCACAATGTCTAGGATTTGTGTCACTCTTTCCAACTGATTGATTTGCCTCTGAGATTCAAACTTTTTCTCTCTGGGTCTGACACCCCGGCTTCCAACTACAGAAATCGAACCCCCTAGCAAATTTCAGACTCCCTCAACGCTTCTGCACTGCCTCTGGGTCAGCCTACGCTGCCTCTGCGTGGGCTTGCGTAGCTCTATGTCAGCTTCTTCTGGCTCAACGCTACCTCTCTCGGACCTCTCTCTGCCTCCTCTGCTGGGTATTCCTAGATCAGGAGAAATCTCCAACCGGAACCATCCCTGCCCCACTGCAAGAGCTCACTTCGAATTTCTCACCGGCGGCTGCCCTGTATTAGAAATTCGATCCTCTGAACTCTGTGTGTGTGTTCTCCAAGTGCCCATCAAGCCTTCTCTTATAATCCTCTCGTTGATCAATCAACGACCCAGATTAGATTCAAATCAATGGCTAGGATCATATAGACTTGATCTCCGCCTTCTTCTAGAAGTTTCATCCACAATTTAGATTAATACTCATTAATTATTTTAATTTCCTAAGTTTAGACTTAGGGTCTCAGTAAAAATAATTAATTATTTTAATAAACCTGTCTCCAGGTGGAATTTCCCAAAACAATTTCTGGGTATTGGAGAATGCATGTGTCTAAGCCTCCCTGCAAATTTTGAGACTTAGATCACATCCGATGCTACCAGAAATTAACACTCCATCTTAGCGAGGAATGTGCTCTAGCAATGCACCTTGCTGAAGCATCACTCTGTTCTGTAATATCTGCTTTTGCGCTGCTGGCGTCTGACATCCTGTCCACCAACTAATGTGCAAATGTTGCATTTGTACTGCTGCTGACCCTGCTGCTGTCAACACTACATCCATACTACAACTCCCTCTCAATTTGCATCCATGCTGTTGCTGGCACTGGGACTGCCACTGCCAACTACATCTGCACTGCAACCTTCTCCAATTGCTGCTGCTACTGCATCAACAATGGAAAAGCATCCCAAATTAATGAACTGATGTTCAGTATGATGCATCTCACTGCTGGAGTTTGACTCCTGCTAGTCTCTACACTGATCCTCTGAAGCCTCTGCGTTGTTGCTGACCTCTGTTTTGTGCCAATTGCACTGCTACCAAATCTGCTCTGCGCTGCTCAGTCTTTGGCGCTCCTAGCTACTGCAACTATGACTTCGACACTCCTTTGCACTATCTGACACTGGTCCATCCTGCTACTACTGATCTGGGCTCCCGTAGCAAGGAATTAATCTGAGAGGTGGGCTCCTCAAGGATCTTGCCCATCTATTGCTCTTTCGAACTACAACTCTAAATCAGCCCACCTCCCTCCTGGAGGTATTTTAGCTGTCATGGCAAACTCATCCTCCTTGATCTTCGCGGTTGATCATGCTTCTCATCTTTGTCCTTCTTCCTAAGAGGACATTGTGTTGTATAGTGACCGAATTCACCACACCTGAAGCATTTGATCTTTGAAACATCTTTCTTCTTCTTCCATTGCTTCTGCTGCCCCTTGGATGCGAGGGCTGCATTCTCATCCTCCTCCTTGGGTTTCGATCCACTGCTGTTGCTTCCGTCAAGTTTACACTTGACCAAGTCTCTCTTCAGCTCCTCTTGCTTAAGAGCCGCCCACATATCATCCTAATTTGACAAAGTGGCCTTGCCCAGGTTACTCCAGTCTTACCATCTCGTAACGTTGAGGTGTTGACCCCACAATTGCCAATTCATCTCAGGTCTCCTTAAGCTTCGTGAGGAATGGATCAATGTGTTCCCCCTTCTTCATCTACGTAGATCTCATCTTTTGCTCCAAGTACATCTTATCCTTGATACAACGTTGACAATGCATCCCACATCTCTTTGGCAGTGTTTTTGCCAGCTATGTGACAGACTATATGATCCTTCACGTCGAGGATCATTCTTTTTGTCTTCGCCATTTCTCCCTTGTACTTCTTGAGCTGATGTGGATCTGTGGGCTCACCTATCACATTGTCGACGTAGACTCTGAGAAAATGCTCATCGAGAAGACATGACATCCTTGCCTTCTAGATTACATAGTTGGATGCCCCATCCAACCTGTCATGATCTCTCAGTCCAGTGGTTGCCATCTCTGCCAAATATAAAGTCGAATGACCTCCTCTCTCCTCTGTGTTGCTGTTGGGCTACCCTATGCACTCCCTACTGGAGTCAGTAGATCTGCTGCCCCTTGCTACTGCTCAGTTGATGAGAATTCAAACTTCTTGGTTGGAATTCCTCTGAGGAAGAATTCCCTCAATCATGTCTCTCTCTTCCCTCTGGCGTCTTTCTGCCCAGCGACTGCCTACAAAAAAAAACTACATCCCACCAAAGAAACCCCTCTTCATTGAATCATCTACTGCGCTGCTCCCTTTGCCGCTGAAAGATTTCGATCTGGAAACCTTACCTCTCTATTGACTCAATCAAAGAGAGATTTACCATGAAAATCTAGCTCTCCTAGCTTGAACTGTGCAAACCCTTTGGGGATTCGAATTACTGCCTTTGCAGGAATTTCGAATTCCCTTCTTCCTCCAACATTGGATCTATGGACTCTGTTCTTATTGCTTCACTTGCACCTCTGATACCATGTGAAAATTCCTAAACCTGAAATCCCTACTACAGCAAACTGATGTTACTTCTCCTGCTTGTTAATCCATACAAGTTATTTACTATGTTCTATGGTAAATATTGAAGTAAATACAACTGCAACATTCACTATTTTAAAAATAATATGTCGAAACAAGAAACTGAACAGGAAATGGATACAACACAATGAGACTGTTATTTTTGGACAAAGTCCCCGGAAAAAGCCAATGCAGGAAAACCAGTGCAACAGCTCTGAGGGTTTATTATTAGCAGTAGTAAATTTGAATACAACTTCTGGAAGCCTTCCTGACAATCTAGTTACAGAGAATATCACTGACAGAGAGATTTGTGAAATTACTATTAGTTTTTGGTAGCATTGGATGTGCTTTAGCCATGAAAATTGGTGGAGAGGCTAAAGCACATGAGTTCTAAAGAACCTAGAAACCGTTTGGTGAAATTCCACCTGGATTGTATTTTATTAAAATAATTAATATTTTAATGGGGTTCCTAAGTCTAAACTTAGGAAAATTAAAGTATTAATCAAAATATGAGTGAGAATGTTCTAGAAAGCAGATTAAGTCAAGTTTTTAATGTTAGCCGTTGATTAGATACTTAATCTCGGCCGTTGAAGTCTCAACGAGAAAAGTACAAGAAGGAGGCTTGGGGTTCATTTAGAAATACACACGGAGAGAACAAGTTCTAGAGTTCGATTTTTGGGGCTAGGAAGTTGAGAAATTCAGATTGAGCGATCATTCTGCAGCAAAGGGGCACGAATAGTTTGGGAATACTGGGCAGAGAGGTGGAGAGCCACTAGTGGAGGTAGCACAACATCTAGAGGGACTAACATTGGGTTAGTCTAGGCCCATGCAGTTTTGACTCAGAGCCAGAAGAGCCAATGCAGAAGTGAGTTTGTCCTCACCCAAAAAGCCTGAAACTACTGGGGAGCTACCGGAACAGCCGTGAGAGATTGACGCAAAAGTTCCAGGAGGCAGAAGAGATAGTGCAAAGCTGACGCAGGGCCTACGCAGGGCCAACGCAGAAATAGTCAGGGTTAGCTAGTTCTGCTGCCGGATCAGCCAGAATCTGTCGGGTGAGGTGAGGTAATCTCACTTCAGTTTTTCTTCCATTATATTTTTCTCTGTAACTAGATTGTCGGGAGGGCATGCAACATTATATTCAGAACTAGTGCATGATAATATAAAACCCTTAGAGCTGCTGCACTGGTTTTCCCGCATTAGGTTTTTCTGGGAATATTTTGTCCAAAAATAACGGTGTCTTATGTATCTTGTTCTTTGCTCAGTTTCTTTTTTCATGTAATCCAATTAAATTGGTGTAGGTTGCAAAAGTAATTTATTTCAGTATTATTCAGAAAATAACTTGATAATGTATATTAAAATCAAATAGGAGAAGTAAATTTAGTTTTGTTGCAGTAGGGGTTCCTTGAGTGTAGGAATTTTCACAATTACCTCACACTATCACTGGAAGTCATGGCTGATCCAATCCTTTAATGAACAACCCCTCGCTGCCTCTGTGCAGTGTCTGCATTAGCCCAGCATCACACTATCTAGGATCTGCGTCACTCTTCTCGGCTGATCGATTTGCCTCTGAGATTCAAACTTCTGCTCTCCCGGTCTCACACCTCGGCTTCCAGCTACAAAAATCGAAGCTCCCAACAATCTTTGGACTCCCTCAAGGCTTCTGCGCTGCCTCTGCGTCAGCCTACACTGCCTCTATGTGGGCCTGCGTAGCTCTGCGTCAACCTCTTTTGGCTCAACGCTACCTCTTCTGGATTTCTCTCTGCCTCCTCTACTGAGTATTCTCGGATCAGGAGAAATCTCCAATCGGAACTATCTCTGCCCCACTCCAAAAGCTCACTTTGAATTTCTTACCGGCAGCTGCTCTGGTTCAGAAATTCGATCTTTTGAACTCTCTTTGTGTGTTCTCCAAGTGCCCATCAAGCCTTCTCTTATAATCTTCTCGTTGATCAATCAACGACCCAAATTAGATTCTAATCAATGGCTAGGATCATATTGACTTGATCTCTGTCTTCTTCGAGAAGTTTCATCCACAGTTTAGATTAATACCCATTACTTATTTTAATTTCTTAAGTTTAGACTTAGGGTACCATTAAAAATAATTAATTATTTTAATAAAACTTTCTCCGGGTGGAATTTCCCAAAACTATTTCTGGGTATTGGAGAATGCATGTGTCTAAGCCTCCCTGTAAATTTTGAGACTTAGAGCATATCCGATGCTATTAGAAATCAACAATGTCTCCTCCCATCGGTGAAATTTCGTAAAGTGTAGGGAGCCTTAGCTGAGGTGACAGTGGGTTATCGCTCCATTTTTGCTCTTGACCTAGTATTTGCCCTTTTAGGATCCCCTCTTAGGACCCTTGCTAGTTTGAGTGGTAACAGGGACCACAAGGGAGACCTAGGGGATCCAAGCAAGACTTACAATCTTGCATTTTGAATGTTTTTAGAATTTTTGTAGCATATCTTCCTTGACCAAGGAAGATCTCGTCCTTTTGCCACACTTCCAATCCTAGGAAATAATGCATCAGCCCCAAGTCCTTCATGTCAATCTCTATTGCCAAGTTCCTCTTGCAATCCCTAATGAGCTCTCATGACCCTGTCAAGAAGATATCATCCACATACAATACTAGGATGATTGGCTCACCCTTTACCATCAAATTGTAAAGGTTGGGATCAATGTCACTCTTGACGAATCCCATCTACTGCAAGTAGTTGCCTATATGGCCATACCATGCCCTGGGAGTCTGCTTGAGCTCGTATAAATCTTTCTTCAGTCTGGACACATGTGTGCCTCTCTCATGTGTCTCGAAGCCCTTTGGTTGTTCTATGTACACCTCCTCTATCAGCCCGTTAAAGAATGTTGTCTTGATGTCCATCTTGTGAATTTTCCATCCCATCCTGTGCTGCTACAAATATATCTGACCGGATAGAACTGTATCTCGCAACTGGGGCGAAGGTCTCCTCGTAATCTATGCCTTCCTTCTACGCATACCCCTTTTCTACAAACCTAGCCTTGTACTTCTCCATGTTGTCGTCTACAATGTACTTGATCTTGTAGATCCATCGAGAACCCACAACTATCCTGCCCTCATGCCTCGACACTACATTCCCAACATCATTAGTTATGATAGAACTATACTCTTCCATCGTGGCATCTATCCACACCTAATGCTATGTGGCCTCCTAATAGTTGGAAGGTTATTCAACCTGTGCTACCAATGCTTTGTTGAAGAATCTAGGGCAAAGTAGTGTAGTGTGATTTTTCATTACTTGATAACAACTTGTGAAGCATTTTTACTTTTCCTTGTTAGCTTATTCTTCTTCTTCTTCTTATTAGTGCATGTGTGTGTACTTCATCAAACTGCTACCAAAACATAAAAACAAGAACACAAGATGTTGGTTCTCTTCCAGGGCCAAAACCTCTCATCTTTTGAGAGGAAAACCCTTGAGTGAATTTCTCTTATTGAAGCTTCTATTGATCAATGCCAAACCCTAGACCCTTGACTAGAATATATTCCAAGCACAAGTCAAGTCCTCTCCTCCTTTCTGCACTTTGTTCCCCAACACATAGGATTCTTCCTTCCGACACTTTGTCCTCCTCCTTTGATTCTTGTCTAGAGATAGACCTTCCTTGAGTGATCCTTCTAGATGAGGTGTTCCTCTTCTATCCCTTGCTCAAGTAGACTTCTTAAGTGAGATCCTTCTTGATGTATGGGTGTATCACTGCAATGCTGTTCTGCTGCCCTAGTTTTCTTATGTGTGGAAGGTGCCCTTAGTGAATTAGGGTCCTTCCACCTTCGCTAGAGAGATAGTTTCCTTTGCTAGGCTTGGGAGTCCTTGTAGACTTGATTTCTCACCCAAACAATGATATGTCATGAACTGTTTACTAGTTGTAGACTTCTCCTCTTCTTTTCCACACGTGTGACTGTTTCTAGCCCTCGAAACAGTCCACTTCTTCTCGGCCTTATTCCTTCTTCCTTCGTTTGTGAGGGTCTCTTCTTCGCTCTTAGAGGGAGGCCTTATAGACCTTAATTTCCAGCCCAAACAGTGATAAGCATTGGACTGATGTACTGCTGATGTTATGACCGCAAAGAAGCCTCCTTCCTTCGCACGTGTGTTTGTGTTTGACACTTGAAACAACCCTCTAACCTTCGGTCTTGTCTTCTCCTTCTTCGCTGCACTATGTTGATTTGGGGTAGCAAAGGATGTGCTTTAGCCACGAAAATTGGTGGGAGAGGCTAAAGCACATGAAATCTCCAATACCCAGAAAGGGTTTGGGCATATTCTAAACAACTTGGGAGATATTAAAATAATTAATATTTTTAATGGAGTCCCTAAGTCTAAACTTAGGGAAAATAAAATATTAATGTATATTAATATAAAACTGTGTTAGAAAGGTCCAAAAGTCATGGATCAAGCTAAATCTAATCTTCGCTGTTGATTAGGGACTTAATCTCGGCCATTGATTTGTCAACGAGAAAAGTATAAGAGGCTTGAGGGTCACTTGGAGAACACACTGAGGGAGACCAGTCAGTTCAATTTCTAGAGCGGGGTTAGCTGAGAAATTGAACCAATGGTTCGGTGAGCAGTCAGTGGGCAACAAGTACGGAGTAGAGATGCAGGATTAGCCACTGGAGATCAGCGTTGAGGTAGGAGAGGCAGACGCAGAGGCACCAAAGACTGCGCAGTCACTTGCTGGGCTTGCGTGAGTGACGTAGAGAGGCCCAAGGCTGACACAGTCAAGCAGGGGCTAACGCAGAGGGTTTGGGAGCCACGCAGAGGTCAGCCGAGCTGATGCTGGGATTGGGAGAAGTGTTGGAGAATTATTTCTCTCTGTGGGTAAGCCAGTTTGGCACCCTGTTGTACTCGAAAATTGCTGAATAATAAAATCCTCCCTTACTGCACCGGTTTTCCCACATTGGGTTTTTCCGGGGACTGTTGTCCAAAATATTTGTGTCAATGTGTTAATGCTTGTGCATATGTTTGTTTGTGTATTATGGTGTGATATCTGTAGCAATATTTATTTTAATGTTTATTGAAGTAATTTCATAAATAACTTTTTGTCGAATAAGTAGGAAAAATAAATCAGTTGCTGTAGTGATAGAATTTTCACATGGTATCAGAGCAAGTAATCAAAGACAGAAAGGGAAAATCAGTTATGGGTCGAGACCACGATGCAGAGGCATCCACGTCAGGGGACCCACACAGATTTTTAGAAGATTGCACAAGAGAAAGAGATTTTGATTTCTCTATGTTGGCTTCCAGGCTGGAAGAAGTGGTGTGTATGACTAGTGATGCATCATTAGAAGTATGGTATACAGACAGTGGAGCTTCGTGGCATATGACGGGAATCAAGGAGTGTTTCTCAGAATATTGAGAAGAGAAGATGAACTTTCAGATCACCATGGGGAGCAAGGCAAAGTGTATTCCAGTAGGGAAGGGTACCATAGTTTTTCCAACAAAATCGGGAGAACAGTTTCGTGCTACAAATATATTGCATGTACCAGGATTGGGGATGAACTTACTTTACGTGTCGCAACTACAAGGCAAGAGCTATGTCGTCTACTTCATCAGGGAGAAGGTATACATCAAACACCCGAGTTGGAAAAAGAAAGTGCAGGTCAAGATCAAAAGTAACCGGTTGTATAGATTGCAACTAGAATCATCAATCGCACTAATAGGAAGTCATGGAGACAAGGACTTGAACTAACTATGGCACAAGAGAATGGCTCACTTGCACCATGGAGATCTGAGAATTCTCAGGAGCACTGTAACAGGAGTTTCGGATCTGAGTACGGAACGAGATGATGTATGCAGGGGATGTGCTCTAGGAAAGTATGCTAAGGCAACATTTCCTAGGAGAAAACACAAGGCCAAGAGTGTACTAGGATTGATACACTTTGATATCTGTGGATCTATGTTCGTCAAAGCTCTCAGTGGTGCCGAGTATTTCCTTACCTTCATTGATAACCACTCAAGGAAAACTTGGATTTATTTTCTGAAAACCAAGGATGAGGTTTTCTGTCGATTCAAGGAGTTCAAGGCTCTAGTGGAGAACCTGACTGGGAAGAAAATAAAAGTTTTGCACTTAGATAATGGTGGAGAATATGTCGATAAGGACTTCACTAATTTTTGCGCTAAGGAGGGCATCAGAAGGGAGTGGACAACTCCATATAATCTGGAGCAGAATGGGGTACCAGAAAGAAAGAACAGGACTATCGTAGAAGCAGCTAGGGCCATGATGTATGATCAGGATATGCCAAAATTCCTGTGGGCAGAAGCATGCAACACAACAGTCTATGTTCAGAACATGACTCCTCATCGGGCAGTGGGCAAGATTACTCCAGAAAAAATCTTCACATGGAAGACACCTGAAGTTAGTCATTTCAGCATATTTGGGAGTCTAGCATATTGCCGCATACCCGAAGAAAAGAGGAAGAAGCTGGATCAGACTGCGGAAAATGGATATCTGGTAGGATATAGCGAGAACGCTAAGGCATACAGAATCTTTCTTCTAGGGAGCAGGAAGGTAGTAGTACGACGAGATGTAAAGTTCATGGAGGACAGTGCTTTTAGAAGATCTCTCGAGATGCCTCTCAAGGAGCAATTGAATGAGGAGCTGTTGGTTAAGCCTCTTCGACGAACAGAAGTAAAGAATTCTTCCTCAGGACAAGAAGATTCTCAGGATGAGGAGGAGGAGTGAACAGAAGCACCTGCTGACAAAGGAAGAACTAGCAGGGAACTTCGTCCGATTCTGCGAGATGCAAAGGACTTCATCGGTGTGACAAGAAATAATAAGAGGGGGTGAAAACAACCAAATAGATATCAGGCATTAGTAGCTTTGGTCAATACCAAGCCAGACATTTGTTACTCCGTCAACACCCTCAATCAGTTCATGGTGGAACTGAAGAGGGTGCACTTGGCAGTAGCGAAACATGTTCTCAGGTATTTACAGGGAACAATGGATTGTGAACTTTTGTACACTAGGAGTAAGGATATCAGATTGAGTGGATTTACTGATGCAGATTAGGCAGGAAGTTCAGTGGATCGGAAAAGTACCTCTGGGTACTGTTTCAACATTGGATTAGGAATGACCTCTTGGTGCAGTAGGAAACAAAAGTCTGTGGTTCTGAGCTCATTTGAGGTAGAATATATGGCAGCAAGCACAACTTCATGTGAGGCCATATGGCTTAGAAAATTGCTTGTGAACCTATTCAGAAGGAATATGGAGGCGACCAAGATCATGTGTGATAATTAGAGTTGCATCAAGTTCTCTGAGAATCTAGTGTTTCATGATAGGTCAAAACATATTGATATCCGATGTCACTTTGTCAGGGACAATGTCCAACGAGGAGCTATACAGTTGAGCTACTCCTATAGGAGAACAGGTGGCAGAAATCCTCACCAAGGCCCTTGGAAGGACAAAATTTGACTACTTAAGGGAAAAGATGGGGATGGTAAAGAACCTGTTTCAGTAGCAGAAACGGGAGTGATAACTCCAAGGATGTAAAGGGAGTTGCAGTGTAGATGCAGTGTTGGGAGAAAGGACCAGTAGTAGCACGGATGCAGAGGGAGTTGTCGTACAGATGCAGCAGTGGCAGTAGCAAAGCCATGGGTTGCAGTACAGGATGCAACAGTGCAAAGGATGTAGGGCAGGGAGGCTTAGCATTAGCACAAGGACCGATGTCGAATGATCAGGGTGATATTCAGTGAAGAGTATTACTAGAGCACAGTCATCTAAGAGGGAGTGTTGATTGGGGTAGCAAAGGATGTGCTCTAGCCACGAAAATTGGTGGAGAGGCTAAGGCACATGAGATCTCCGATACCCAGAAAGGGTTTGGGAAGATTTTAAATAGTTTGGGAGATATTAAAATAATTAATATTTTTAATGGAGTCCCTAAGTCTAAACTCAGGGAAAATAAAATATTAATGTGTATTAATATAAAGCTATATTAGAATGGTCCAAAAGTCATGGATCAAGCCAGATCTAATCTTAGCCATTGATTAGGGACTTAATCTCGGCTGTTGATTTGTCAACAAGAAAAGTATAAGAGGAGGCTTGAGGGTCACTTGAAGAACACGCTGAGGGAGACCAGTCAACTCAATTTCTGGAGCGGGGTTAGCTGAAAAATTGAACTAGTGGTCTGGTGACCAGTCAGGAGGCAACAAGTATGGAGCAGAAAGGCGGGATTAGCCACTGGAAATCAGCGCTGAGGCAGGAGAGGCAGACGCAGGGCTTTTGAGGCAGAAGCAGAGGCAACATAAGACTGCGCAGTCACTTGCTGGGCCTGCGTGAGTGATGTAGAGAGGCCTAGGGCTGACGTAGTCAAGCAGGGGCTGACACAGAGGGTTTGAGAGTCACGTAGAGGTCCGCTGGGGTGATGCTGGGATTGGAAGAAGTGCTGGAGAATTATTTCTCTCTATGGGTAAGCTAGTTTGGCACCCTGTTGTACTGGAAAATTGCTAAATAATAAAATCCTCCCTTGCTGCACTAGTTTTCCCACATTGGGTTTTTTCGGGGACTATTTTCCAAAATATCTTTGTCAATGTGTTAATGCTTGTGCATATGTTTGTTTCTGTATTACGATGTGATATCTGCAACAATATTTATTTTAATGTTTATTGAAGTAATTTCATAAACAAATTTTTGTGGAATAAGTAGGAAAAATAAATTAGTTGCTGCAGTGATAGAATTTTCACACACTAGAGGCTCCTTAAACTTGTCTTATTTATCTTCTTTCTCGGCTTCCCTTACTTGCTGATTTCAGTGCTGAGTTGCTTTATCTTGGAGAGGTGTAATAACCCTTATATATAGGTTTCTACTCCTTTTAGGCCGACTTGAGGCCGACTTGACTTTTTTGCTTTGGATTTCTTCCTTTTAGAATGTCGATGCTCGGAGGAGGCTTATGACTTTGCTTGGAGGTATTCTCTTGACCATAATACATACACATACAAGGTGTAACATGTCCTTAAGGTCTTCAACCTTTTCTTTTGATTATTTGACTCACCTATAGCACTTTAACTATTGCTAGACCTATTTCAATGAGCAAGAAACTCATTGACATATATTATAAAAATAATATTTCTTTTCTTGAATAAGTACAAGTATCAAAAGTACATGTATGAAGGCCGAACCTAGTTACATTTCCTTGAACACTCCCTTTTAACTATGGAGGTATTCATACAACATTACAAGGTGTTTGGCTATTATCAATCTTTGAAGAATCCACATAAGAGAAATCGGATTTGCAATCCATCTGTTATAGCATCATATCCATCAGCATTGTCATAGTGCAAGGCCTTGACTAACAACTCCATCTCTTCATGTGATCATGAGCTACAATGCATGCAAGACCAATGATTTATAGACACCTTCATCATTGTCTCTCAAGGTACATACCCACCCGGGTGTTCGCTGAGTATGACCTTCTAGGACTATTCTTATCTTGGGTTCCCAACCCTCAAAGAATATCGGTCCTCTTGCCTATTGTTATCTTGGATGCCCTAACATTCTCAAAGAGTATCGAATGCTAGATGATTACCCAATCCTCCCATTCTTTCTTCCTAAGTGAAGACAAGAATGTTGTGTCTATCTTGTGTTTACATTTCCATTCATGGCCTTCATCTAGACTTGTCAGAGCTCCCTCTTAATTAGAGAATCTTTCATTCATCAACAACTTTTTCTTTGTGGGTCCTTCAGCTGCTTACTTTCTTCCTTGCTTGATGTCATGAAGTCTTTGTTCGAATTTATTCTAGGTAGGGCACCATCCATTGATCACTTTCCTTCTTGGTTTGTCATGTCATTTTTTCCTTCGTGGAAGATGGCTTTCTTGTCATTCATCAGGTTTTCTTGTCATCTTGGCTACTCCTTTGTCATCTTGTCCATGCTTCGGAATACTCTTCTCATGGATGCTTCGTTGTACTTGCTTGTTTACATGCTTCGACCTAGTAGCCCATCATGACTTCATCCTGATGTTGTTTCAACATTGCTTTTTCTTTTGCTGGATGGCTTCTTCATCATAATATCTTTGTAGAGTAGAATCAGGTATCTGCATATTTCATATCTCCAAGGCCCTCATAGGTGTCAAGGATCCTTCCTTCCTTTGTCAGAGTTGTCCTGCCTTCTTTCTGGAGATATCTTCAAGGTATCTTGTTAGATAGTGATTCTCGGTGATCATGGTATTCTTCACATGCTTGATCTCTTTCTTCATTTGCTTCTTCTTAGATAGATCGGTCAACCATTTTATGCTCCTTGTGAGAGCATTTCTTCATTGCTTGCTTTCTTGGCTAGTTAGCATTTCTTCTTGCTTCTTAGTTAGCAATCTTATACTCCTTATGTGAGCATACCATTTTGTTGACCTTCATTGCAATGTAGTACATGCCTTCGAGCATGTCCTTTGTGAAAGAGATTCTTTCATACTTTATCATGTTATAGATCTATTCCCATGACTCAATAATATACAAATGATAACATGACTTAAACTTTGATGCATACATACCTCATCTTGATTCTCCTTTGATCATCCTTTGGTGTGGCCCTTCTTGCTTAATCTTAGCTTGCCTGCATATCAACCTTTTCTTGAATCCCATGAATGGGATTCCCAATGAGACATCTGCTTAGGTTCATGAACCTTCTTTTAAAGATTCCATCATAGGATCTTAAAGACCCTTGCCTTGCAAATATTTTATTTCTTTTGATGATGGAGGTCTTCTAAGATTCTTAATC
The DNA here is from genome assembly GCA_000404065.3 of Pinus taeda. Classification (NCBI taxonomy): domain Eukaryota; kingdom Viridiplantae; phylum Streptophyta; class Pinopsida; order Pinales; family Pinaceae; genus Pinus; species Pinus taeda. Next base: position 243,952 of record APFE031260801.1, read on the forward strand.
ATGATCAATCTTCTTTTATCGTGGATGAGGTCCTATACTAAGTATGCTTCTTGTACATGAATATCTTGAGCTATATCTTGTCATGCTCCTATATTCTAAAAGACATTTCTACCCATGCATTTTATTCTCATTATAAATGCTACATCTTCATGAGTATCTAGAACCCTATGTACATCATGCTTCTAGATTTTAGAGGATGTTTCTAGCCATGTAATCTAATTCTATTCTTACATGCTCCTAAACTACTCAAAACCTTAAAAGAAAACTTGAAGTCAAGAGTTTGACCTAGTCATAGTAGACATCCAGAGGATCTTCCTTCTTTTGCTTCTTTTCTTCTTCTTTCATCTCTTGAGTCATGTGAGTTGCTTCCCTCTTTCTTTTGTTGTTGTTGTCCTTCTTAAGCTTAGGACAATTCCTTTTGTAGTGTCCATATTCTTGGCATCCAAAACATTGGATTTTGGACATGTCTTTGTTGTTTGTTCTTTGTGGACCATATCTGCCAAATTTTCCCTTTCTCTTGGATGGTAGCAAATGCTTGCTTCTTTGATCCCACATCTTCCTTTGCCTTAAGTCTGGTTTCCTCTTGTTGATTTTTGGTAGCATCGGATGTGCTCTAGCCTTGAAATTTGGAGGAGAGGCTAACATGAGATCCCCAAGACTCATAAATTGTTTTGGGAAAATCCATCTGGATGAGGAGTTATTAAAATAATTAATATTTTTAATGGGTTCCTAAGTCTAAACTTTAGGAAAATAAAAATATTAATGGGTATTAATAAAGATAAGGATGAGAAGCTTCTAAGAGAAGAGGATCAAGTCTATTTTAATCTTAGTCGTTGATTAAGGACTTAATTTCGACTGTTGATTCATCAACATGAAAAATATACAAGAAGACTTGAGGGTCATTTGGACATACATCGACAAATACTCAGTATCTCAAGGAAATTCAACTCTCAAGGAAGAGGAGATCGATTTCAGAGGGAGTTGCAGGGTGGAGGAAGAGGAGGGCTTCAATAGCAAGCAGTGATCGAGGAGGTGATGAAGGGGTAGTGGAAGACAATGCAGAAAGAGAGACGCATTCTAGAGGAGAGACGGAGAGCTTACACAGGCTGATGCAGAGGGACGCAGAGCCACTCAGAGCCACGTTAGGTCAGTCATAGTGATGCAAAAGTGGGAGCAGGGTCTCCAAAGTGTCAGAGGCTCTCAGAGTGAAAGTCTCAGGTGTTTTCTTTCAGTTTCTCTGTAAAATCATTCCTTGTAAAAGCAATCGTTGCTGAAGATTAATAAAGCCCTCATCTGTTGCATCGGTTTTCCCACATTGGGCTTTTCCGAGGACAATTGTCCAAAAACAATTGTGTCGATGTGATTGATTTTTGTGCATGCATTTTTCTCTGGGTAATTGTGTGATAACTGTAGTAGAATTTATTTTAATATTTGCTGAAGGAATTTCGTAAATAAATTATTGAGAATAATAAGTAGGTGAAATAAATAAGATGCTGTAGTAATAGAATTTTTTAGTCTAGAAATTTTCACATGGTATTAAAGCAGAGATCCGACAACAGGAAAGGAAAATCGATTATGGGTCAAGAGCATGATGCAGAGGCATCCACTCACGAGGACTCGCGCAAATTTCTAGAAGAATGCCCAAGGGACGAATATTCAATGTTAGCTTCCAAATTGGAAGAAGAAGCCGATTGCCTTGCAAGCTCTGCCTCCTCGGAGGTTTGGTATATAGACAGTGGAGCTTCCAAGCATATGACAGGAATCTGAGAGTATTTTTTAGATTATCAAGAAGAAAGAATGAATTTTCAGATCACCATGGGGAATAAGGCAAAGTGTACTCCAGTAGGAAGAGGTACCATAGTTTTTCAAACCGAAGCAGGAGAGCGACTTCGGGCAACCAATGTGCTGCATGTGTCGGGATTGGGGATGAACTTACTTTATGTATCTCAACTTTAGAACAAGGGCTATGACGTTTTCTTCATTAAGGAGAAAGTATATGTCAAACGACCAAGTTAGGAAAAGAAGACTCATATTGGAATCAAAGTAATAGGTTCTACATGTTACAACTAGAATCACCAATGGCACTGATAGGCAGTAATGAAGACAAAGCCTTAAATAAGATATGGCACAGGAGGATGAGACACTTACACCATGGGGCTTTGAGAATTCTCAAGAAAATAGTGTCAGGAGTTCCAAGACTAAGTACTGAACTGGATGACGTATGTAGAGAGTGCGCTCTGGCAAGTATTCCAAAGCTGCGTTTTCCAGAAATAACAATAGGGCGAAGAGTTTGCTAGGATTGATAGACTCATAGATCTGCAGATCGATGTCCACAAAAGCTCTTAGTGGTGCCGAATACTTCGTCACCTTCGTCGATGACCATTCCAGGAAAACTTGGATCTCCTTTTTGAAAACCAAGGATAAGGTTTTCGGTCGATTCAAAGAGTTCAAGGCTCTAGTGGAGAATCTGATAGGAAAAAATATAAAAGTGTTGCGCTCAAACAATGGTGGAGACTATGTTGACAAGGACTTCACCAAATTTTTGCGCTAAGGAAGGCATCAGAAGGGAGTGGACAACTCCCTACAACCTGGAGCAGAATGGATTGGCAGAAAGGAAAAACATGACTATTGGGGAAGCAGCTAGGGCAATGCTGTATGATTAGGATATGCCTAAATTCCTGTGGGAGAAAGCATGCAACACGATAGTTTATGTCCAGAACAGGACTCCTCACTGGGCATTGGGAAAAATCACTTCGGAGAAGGTTTTCGCTGGGAAGACACTTTAAGTCAGTCATTTTAGGATATTTGGGAGTTTGGCATATTGCTGTATACTCGAAGAGAAGAGAAAGAAGTTGGATCAAACTGCTGAGAAAGGATATCTTGTGGGATATAGCGAGAATGATAAGGCATATAGAGTCTATCTTCCATGGAGTAGGAAGGTAGTGGTTTGGCGGGATGTAAAGTTCATAGAGGATAGATCTTTCAGAAAATCCCGAGAAATGCCTTCCAAGGAGTAGTCGAAAGACGAACTGTTGGTCAGACCACTTCAACCAATGGAAACTAGTACTAGAAATCCTCCTGAAGACAAGGCTTCAGAACAGGAGGAATCTCAGGAAGAAGAGAAGTTGACAAATGTACCTACTACCAGTGGAAGAACTGTAAAAGTTCTATCACTGCAACATTTGATTTATTTTTCCTACTTATTCTTCAATAAGTTATTTATGAAATTCCTTTAATAAACATTAAAATAAATTCTACTGCAGATATCACACCATAATATAGAAACAAGCACATGTACAAGAATCAACACATTGACACAGATATTTTGGACAACAGTCCCCGGAAAAACCCAATGTGGGAAAACCGGTGCAGCAAGGGAGGATTTTATTATTCAACAATTCTTCAGTACAACAGGGTGCCAAACTGGCTTACCCACACAGAGAAAAATTCTCCAGTAGTTCTCCTAGTCCCAGCGTCAGCTTGGCTGACCTCTGCGTAGCTCCCAAACACTTTGCGTTAGCCCCTGCTTGATTGCATCAGCCCTGGGCCTCTCTGCGTCGCCCATGTAGGGCCTCTAGTGACTGCGTAGTTTCTTGCTACCTCTACGTCTGCCTCTCTTGCCTCAGCGTTGGTCTCTAGTGCTTGATCTCGTTTCTCTATTCCGTACTTGTTGCCTCCTGATTGCTCACCAGACCACTAGTTCGAATTTCTCAGTGAACCCCGCTCCAGAAATTGAACTGACTAGTCTCCCTTAGCGTGTTCTCCAAGTGACCCTCAAGCCTCCTCTTATACTTTTCTTGTTGACAAATCAACGACCGAGATTAAGTCCCTAATCAACGGCTAAGATTAGATCTGGCTTGATCTATGACTTTTGGACCATTTTAACACAGTTTTATATTAATACACATTAATATTTTATTTTCCCTAAGTGTAGACTTAGGGACTCCATTAAAAATATTAATTATTTTAATATCTCCCAAACTGTTTAAAATCTTCCCAAACCCTTTCTGGGTATTGGAGATCTCATGTACCTTAACCTCTCCACCAATTTTCGTGGCTAGAACACATCCTTTGCTACCCCAAATCAACACTTCCTCTTAGAGAGGACTGTGCTCTAGTAATACTCCTCACTGAATATCACCCTGATCATCCGGCATCGGTCCCTATGCTGATGCTAAGCCTCGTTGCCCAACATCCTCTGCACTACTACATCCTGTACTGCTGCCCATGGCTCTGCTACTGCCACTGCTGCATCTGTACGACAAATCCCTCTGCATCCGTGTTGTTATTGGTCCTTTCTCCCAACACTGCATCCACACTGTAACTCCCCTTGCATCCTTGCAGTTATCACTCTCGTTTCTGCTATTGAAACGGGTTCTTTACCATCCTCATCTTTTCCCTGAAGTAGTCAAATTTTGTCCTTCCAAGGGCCTTGGTGAGGATGTCCGCCACTTGTTCTCCTATAGGAGTGTAGCTCAACTGTACAGCTCGTCGTTGAACACAGTCCCTGACAAAGTGACATCATATATCAATATGCTTCGACCTATCATGAAACACTGGATTCTCAGAGAGCTTGATGCAACTCTAATTATCACACATGATCTTGGTGGCCTCCATATTCCTTTTGAATAGGTTCACATGCAGTTTTCTAAGCCATATGGCCTCACATGAAGTTGTGCTTGCTGCCATATATTCTGCCTCAGATGAGCTCAGAGCCACGAACTTGTGTTTCCCACTGCACCAGGAGGTCATTCCTGATCCAATGTTGAAACAGTACCCAGAGGTACTTTTCTGATCCACTAAACTTCCTGCCCAATCTGCATTAGTAAATCCACTCAAACTGATATCCTTACTTTTGGTGTACAAGAGTCCATAATCGATTGTTCCCTGTAAATAACCAAGAACGTGTTTGGCTACTGCCCAGTGTGCCCTCTTTGGTTCCACCATGCACTAATTGAGGGTGTTGACAACAGAGCAAATGTCTAGCCTTGTGCTGACTAGATACATTAGGGACCCTATGAGCTACCTGTATAGGGTGGGATCAAGATCCTTGTCTTCTCATGCATCAATCTTCTTCCAGTTGGTGATCATTAGAGTAGCCATGGGTCTACAGTCCTCCATCTTGAATCTTTTCAGGATTTTTGTAGCATACCTCCCTTGCCCAAGGAAGATTTCTCCCTTCTGCTGCCAAACTTCCAACCCTAGGAAGTAATGCATTCGTCCCAAATCCTTAATATCGAATTTTGTGGCTAGATTCTTCTTGCAGTCCCCAATGAGCCTGGATGATCCTGTCAGAAAGAGATCATCCACATACAATACTAAGATTAGTGGGTCATTCTCTACAACCAGATAGTAGAGATTCGGATCCGCGTCACTCTTGACAAATCCCATCTTCTGCAAGTAGCTATTCGACCATACCATGCTCTATGTGCATGTTTCAGCCCATACAAGGCTTTCTTCAATCTGCATACATGAGATATCTTCTCATGTGTCTCAAAGCCCTCTAGTTGTTCAATGTATATCTCCTCTTCTATTACCCCGTTCAAAAAATCCGTTTTGACATCCATCTGATGAATCTCCCATCCCATTTGAGTTGCAAGAGATATCACGGTCCTAATAGACATATACTTGGCTACCGGGGCGAAGGTCTCCTTGTAGTCAATTCCTTCTTTTTGAGCATACCCCTTAGCCACAAACCTAGCCTTGTATTTCTCAACACTGTTGTCTGTAGTGTATTTGATCTTGTAGATCCATCTTGAACCTACCACTGATCTGTCTTGAGGCCTTGGCACTACCTCCTAGACATCGTTCACCATTATGGAGTTGTACTCCTCTACCATTGCATCTAGCCAAACCTGATGTTGAGTTGCTTCTTTGAAATTGGCAGGCTCCCCAACCCAAGCTACTAATGCTTGATACCTATCTGGCTGTTTTCGCTCCCTCTTATTATTTCTTGGCGCACCGATGAAGTCCTTTGCATCTCGCAAAATCTGGCGAAGTTCCCTGCTAGTTCTTCCTCTGCCAGCAGGTGCTTATGTTAGCTCCTCCACCTCATCTTGAGAATCTTGCTGACCCGAGGAAGAATTTTTTACTTCTGTTGGTTGAAGAGGCTTAACCAATGGCTCCTCTTTTGACTGCTCCTCAGACGACATCTCATGAGATTTTCTGAAAGCCCTTTCCTCCATGAACTTTACATCTCATTGAATTACTACCTTCCTGCTCCTTGGAAGGTAGATTCCGTATGCTTAGCGTTCTCACTATATCCCATCAGATATCCCTTTTTCGCAGTTTGATCCAACTTCTTCCTCTTTTCCTCTAGTATGCGACAATATGCTAAACTCCCAAATATCTTGAAATGACTGATTTCAGGTGTCTTCCTTGTGAAAACTTTTTTTGGAGTAATCTTGCCCAACGCCCGATGAGGAGTCTTGTTCTGAACATAGTCCTATTCTTTCTTTTTGCTACTCCATTCTGCTCCAGATTGTAGGGAGCTATATACTCTCTTCTGATGCCCTCCTTAGTGCAAAAATCAGTGAATTCCTTATCAATATACTCTCCACCATTATCTGAGCGTAAAACTTTTATTTTCTTCCCAGTCAGATTCTCCACCAGAGCCTTGAACTCTTTGAATCGACATAAAACCTTGTGCTTGGTTTTCAGAAAATAAATCCAAGTTTTCCTTGAGTGATCATCAATGAAGGTAGGGAAATACTCGGCACCACTGAGAGTTTTGACAGACATGGGTCCGCAGATATTTGAGTTTATCAATCCTAGTACACTCTTGGCCTTGTGTTTGTTCCTAGGAAATGCTGCCTTGACATACTTTCCTAGAGCGCATCCTCTGCATATATCATCTCGTTCCGTATGTTACAGTGCTCCTGAGAATTCTCAGAGCTCCATGATGCAAATGACCCATTCTTCTATGCCATAGTTCATTCAAGTCCTTGTCTCCATGACTGCCTATTAGTGCCATTGGTGATTTTAGTCGTAATCTATACAACCTGTTACTTTTGATCCTGATCTGCACTTTCTTTTTCCAGCTCGGGTTTTTGACGTATACCTTCTCCTTTATGAAGTAGACATCATAACCCTTGCCTTGAAGTTGCGACACGAAAAGGAAGCTCATCCCCAATCCTTGTACATGCAGCACATTTGTGGCACGAAACTGTTCTCCCGATTCTTGTTTGAAAATCTATGTTACCCTTCCCTACTGGAGTACACTTTGCCTTGTTCCCCATGGTGATCTGAAAGTTCATCTTCTCTTCTCAATATTCTGAGAAACATTCCCTGATTCCAATCATATGCCACAAGGCTCCAGTGTCTATATACCACACTTCGGATGATGCATAATTGGTCATACAAGCCACTTCTTCTTCTAGCCTGGAAGCCAACATAGAGAAATCAAAGTCTCTTTCTCTTGTGCAATCTTCTGAAAATCTGTGAGTCCCCTGACGTGGACACCTCTGCATCGTGGTCTCGACCCATAACTGATTTTCCCTTCCTGTCTCTAATTACTCCCTCTGATACCATGTGAAAATTTCATCACTGCAACATCTGATTTATTTTTCCTACTTATTCTTCAATAAGTTATTTATGAAATTCCTTCAATAAACATTAAAATAAATTTTGCTGCAGATATCACACCGTAATATAGAAACAAGCACATGTACAAGAATCAACACATTGACACAAACATTTTGGACAACAGTTCCTGGAAAAACCCAATGTGGGAAAACTGGTGCAACAAGGGAGGATTTTATTATTCAACGATTCCTCAGTACAACAGGGTGCCAAACTGGCTTACCCACAGAGAAATTCTCCAGGAGTTCTCCCAGTCCCAGCGTCAGCTTAGCTGACCTTTGCGTGGCTCCCAGACACTCTGCGTCAGCCTTGGGCCTCTCTGTGTCACCCACGCAAGCCCTCTAGTGACTGCACAGTTTCCTGCTGCCTCTGCGTCTGCCTGAAATGCCCTGCGTTGCCTCTCTTGCCTCAGCGCTGGTCTCCAGTGCCTGATCCCGTCCCTCTGTGCCATACTTGCTGCCTCTTGACTGCTCGCTAGACCACTAGTTCGAATTTCTCAGCTAACCCTGCTCCATAAATTGAACTGACTGGTCTCCCTTAGTATGTTCTCCAAGTGACCCTCAGGCCTCCTCTTATACTTTTCTCGTTGACAAATCAACGACTGAGATTAAGTCCCTAATCAATGGCTAAGATTAACGTTGGTTTGATCCATGACTTTTGGACCCTTCTAACACAGTTTTATATTAATTCACATTAATATTTTATTTTGCTGAAGTTTAGACTTAGGGACTCCATTAACAATATTAATTATTTTAATATCTCCCAAACTGTTTAGAATCTGTCCAAACCATTTTTGGGTGTCGGAGATCTCATGTGCTTTAGCCACTCCACCAATTTTCGTGGCTAGAGCACATCTGATGCTACCCAAAATCAACAAGAACGAGCCGAGAACTCCGACAGATTCTATGGGATGCAAAAGACTTCATTGGTGAACCCAGGAATAGTAAAAGGGAGCGAAGACAACCAGACAGATATCAGGCCTTAATAGCTCAGGTTGGGGAACGTTCTAGTTTTCAGGAGGCCATTCAGCATCAGGTATGGGTGGATGCTATGGTGGAGGAATAAAACTCTATAATGATCAATGATGTCTAGGAAGTGGTACCTAGGCCTCAGGATAGATTTGTGATAGGTTCGAGATGGATTTACAAGGTCAAATATGTCGTAGACGACAGTGTGGAGAAATACAAAGCCAGGTAGGTGGCTAAGGGGTATGCTCAAAAGGAAGGAATAGATTACGAAGAAACCTTCGCCCCAGTAGCTAGGTATACTTCTATTAGGACTGTGATATCTCTTGCAGCACATATGAGGTGGGAGATTCATTAGATGGATTTCAAGACGACATTCTTGAACGGAGTAATAGAAGAAGAAGTGTACATTGAACAACCAAAAGGTTTTGAAACACATGAGAGGAAATATCATGTATGCAGATTAAAGAAAGCCTTGTATGGGTTAAAACAGGGACCTAGGGCATGGTACGGCCGAATTGATGGCTACTTGCAGAAGATGGGGTTCATCAAGACTGACGCAGACCCTAATCTCTACTATCTGGTCGTAGAGAATGAGCCTCTAATCCTAGTGCTATATGTGGATGATTTCTTCCTGACAGGATCATCCAGGCTCATCAAAGACTGCAAAAGAAATCTAGCCACAAAATTCGACATGAAGGATTTGGGACAGATGCATTATTTTCTGGGGTTGGAAGTTTGGCAGCAAAAGGGTGAGATCTTCCTAGGACAAGGGAGATATGCTATAGAAATCCTGAAGAGATTTAGAATGCATGACTGTAGATCTATGGCTACTCCAATGATCACCAGCTGGAAGAAGATTGATGCATCAGAAGATAAATATGTTGATCCCACCTTATACAGGCAGCTTATAGGTTCCCTATGTATTTGGTCAATACCAGGCCAGACATTTGTTATGCTGTCAACACCCTTACTCAGTTCATGGTAGAACCTAAGAGGGCGCACTGTGCAGTATCCAAACGTGTTCTCAGGTATATACAAGGAACAATCGAGCATGGACTATTGTACACCAGAGGCAATGACATCAAGCTGAGTGGGTTCACTGACGCAGATTGCGCTAGAAGTTCAGTAGATCGGAAAAGTACAACTGGGTACTATTTCAACATTGGATCAGGAATGACCTCTTGGTGGGAAACAAAAATCTGTGGCTCTGAGCTTAGTTGAAGTAGAATATATGGCAGCTAGCACTGCTTTGTGCGAAGCCATATGGCTTAGGAAATTGCTTGTGAATCTATTTAGGAGAAGGATAGAAGTGACTAGGATCATGTGTGATAATCAGAGTTGCATCAAGCTCTCTGGGAATCCAGTATTTCATGATTGGTGTTGATTTGGGGTAGCATTGGTTGTGCTCTAGCCATGAAATTTGGTGGAGAGGTTGGGGCACATGAGATCTCCAATAACCAGAAAGGGTTTGGGAAAATTCTAAACAGTTCCGGAGATATTAAAATTATTAATATTTTTAATGGAGTCCCTAAGTCTAAACTTAGGGAAAATAAAATATTAATGTGGACTAATATGAAACTAGGTTAGAATGGTCCAAAAGACATGGATCAAGCCAGATCTAATCTTAGTCGTTGATTAGGGACTTAATATCGATCGTTGATATGTCAACAGGAAAAGTATAAGAGGAGGCTTGAGGGTCATTTGGAGAATACACTAGAGTGATTAGTCATTCTATTCTTTAGAGTGGGGTTTGCTAAGAGAAATAGAATTAGTGATTGGGAGTTGCAACTGAGGGGCATTTAGTATAGAGAGATAGAGAGGCAAAGATAGTGCTGGGAGAGTAGCGCAGTAGCTAGGGAGAGTGACATAGTAGCAGCCAGAGCTCACGCAGGACCACATAGAAGTAGCCGGGAGTTGCGCAGAGCCTCAGAGACCAGCGTTGTTGACACAGAGGGCCAAAAGGTTGACGCAGGGCCTCCTAAGGCTGACGCAGACCCATTCGGGCTGACGTAGGGCTAGCATTGGGCAGGGAGGGGTTGATGCTGAGGTTTCTGGGGCAGATTGGAGCTAAGGAGCTACCGGAAGGATTATCTGGGGTTTCAACCAGGAGATTTGTCTCAAACTGAGAGGTATTATTGCCAAAAAAATTCTCTGTTGGGTAGGTCAGTTTCAACACCCAGATTATACTCTGATATTGCTTAATAAGAAAACCCTCAGGTAGCTACACCGGTTTTCCCACATTGGGTTTCTCCGGGGACATTGGTCCAAAAATAACGGTGTCATTTGGTGTGATTGTTTCTATTTCTTTCAGTTGTTGATCTGTAATATGTTGAGCATGCACTAGTGTTTATTTTTAGTATTTACATTGTAAATAACTTGTTAAGCCACGGAACAAGTAGGTAGGAATAAATCAGCTAAAGTGAATGGAGGGTTTATAGCTAAGTAGACTTAGAAACTTCAACATGGTATCAGAGCGTGATTGCAGATCACAGGAGGACTGAGGACATCAACCGAGCGGAGCAATAGCAGCAGAAAATAGTTGTCCCGAGGTGACAAAAGCTGCTTCTAGCAAAGCCACGCAGAAGCTGGGAGGGCTGACACAGTTGGTTGAGGAGGTCGGGTTGCTGGTGCTAGGATTGCGCAGAGCCTAGGAGCTCTCACCTTCAGGTTGCTGGGGTTTAGAGGGTTGTGGGAATATTGCAGAGTGGAGCTGGTGAGGTACTGTAGTCAGAACAGTACCTAACAGAGCGAGGCCAAGAGGAGGGAGTTTCTACTGAGGGATTCTAGCCGAGGAACTTGGATTAGTGGTGCGGTTGCATAAGATGATCAGGGTAGGGGGCATCTTGACAACGGTAAAAGGATTTCCAGGAGGGAAATCAGGACTCAGAGGGAGTCCAGAAGAGAACTTCCAGGCGAGAAGTAGAGACTCTGAGGAGTCGAATAGAGAACTTCCAGGAGGGAAGTAGAAGAGCATCATGGCACTACACGGAGTAAGAGACCAAGATAGACTAGACGGAGCATCGAACTTCGCAGATTGGAAGGCTAGAATCTTATTCGAACTTGACAGAAATTGTGTCAAGAACTTCGCCTTGAAGGTTATATCTATCCCAGTTGACCCTGATGATAACGACAAGTATGAGGAGGTAATGGCGAGGGCCAAGAGCATCATCCTTGATGGGGTCAAGGACCATGTACTACCACACATTGCCGAGAAGGAAACAGCATATGAGATGTGGGAGGCCCTCAAGAAATTGTACTAGCATACTTTTGTGCAGAGAAGAATGTTACTAGAAAATCAGTTGAGGTCGTATCAGATGAAGGGAGAACCGATTGACACCTTCCTCGGAGGACTGAATGAGATCCGAGATCAGTTGACTGCTATAGAAGCCACGCTGGATTAGGAATTGATGGTGAGGACGGCACTAAATGCAGTCTCAGAAGATTGGGAGGCATTTGTCGAGAGTATACTGGGCAGAGGGACACTTCCACCTTGGGATGAGATGTGGGTTTCTCTTCACCAAGAAGAGATTAGACGGCAGTCGAAGAGGGGTAGCAGCAGCAAGGGGATCAAAGTCAAGTAGGAGGAGGAAGATGTTGCCCTAGCATCTGAGGGAAAGCAGGAAAAGCGAAAGAAGAAGGATCTCTCCAAGATCAAGTGCTTCCATTTTGGGGAGCTGGGTCATTATGTGACTGAGTGTCCAAGGAAGAAGAGTAAGGGAGAGTCTTCTAAGACTAAGGCAATGGCAGCAAGGGTAGAGAAGGAAGTTTTGATAGACGATGATTGTGCCATGAGTGCACACGCGCCATTTGAGAAGAAGTGGGGAGACATCGAGTTGTAGTCAGGCAGACTATAGGCAATGAGGGGCAGGATCCTCGAGGTACCTAGCCTCTTGGATTAGACCTTGCTACGGGAGCTCCAAAGAGGAGTAGCAGGATTGGCTGAGTCGGGTAGAGATGGATGCAGATGGAGCATCAAAGAGAGCTATAGTGCAGGAGTCCCAAGACAACGTGAGGCTAGCAGGTTGCAACAATGCGAGAGGCACAGGAATGTTGCACCAGTGTAGCATGGCACAGAGAGGTGTGCAACAATGCGAGATGTTGGGAGTTGTTGCAGCAGCATAGGGGTCAGAGAGGGAGCACTTGTTAGCGGCAGAGGTAGCTTCAACATCAGTGGGTGTCTCTAGCCCAATAGAGAGGTCAGATTGGGAGATCAGTTACTTAGTTATTGAGTTGTAGTGCAGCAGTGGGCAACACAATGTAACATGATGAGAGGAGGTGCAGTGCAGATGCAGTGCTGGGAGCAAGGACCAACAACAACACGAATGCAGAGGGAGATGTCATACAGATGCAGCAGTGGCGGTGGCAGAACCATGGGCAGTAGTACAGGCTACAACAATGCAGAGAATGGTGGGTAGCAAGCCTAACATCAGCACAGGGACTGATGCCGGATGATTAGAGTAATACTCAGTGAGGGGTATTGCTAGAACACAATCCTCGCTAAGAGGGAGTGTTGTTTTGGGGTAACATCGGATGTGCTCTAGCCACGAAATTTGGTGCAGAGGTTGGGGCACATGAGATCTCCAATACCCAGAAAGAGTTTGGGCAGATTTTAAACAGTTCTGGAGATATTAAAATAATTAATATTTTTAATGGAGTCCTTAAGTCTAAACTTAGGGAAAATAAAATATTAATGTGGATTAATATGAAACTGTGTTAGAATGGTCCAAAAGACATGGATCAAGCCAGATCTAATCTTAGCTGTTGATTAGGGACTTAATCTCGGCCGTTGATATGTCAACAGGAAAAGTATAAGAGGAGGCTTGAGGGGTTTGCTAAGAGTGATAGAATTAGTGATCGGGAGTTGCAGCAGAGGGGCATTGAGTACAGAGAGACGGAAGTAGAGATAGTGCCAGGAGAGCAGCGCAATAGCCAGGGAGAGTGACATAGTAGCAGCCAGAGCTCATGCAGGGCAACACAGTGGTAGCCGGGAGCTGCGCAGAGCCTCAGAGGCCAGCGTTGCTGCCGCAAAGGGCCAGAAGGCTGACGCAGGGCCTCCTAAGGCTGATGCAGACCCATCCAGGGTGACGCAAGGCCAACGCTGGGCAGAGAGGGGCTGACCTAGTCCAGAAAACGCTGACGCTGAGATTTCTTGGGCAGATTGGAGCTAAGGAGCTGCCAGAAGGATTATTTGGGGTTTCAGCCAAGAGATTTGTCTCAAATTGAGAGGTATTACTGCTAAGGAAATTCTCTGTTGGGTAGGCCAGTTTTGGCACCCAGATTGTACTTTGATATTACTTAATAAGAAAACCCTCAGATAGTTGCACCAATTTTCCCACATTGAATTTTTCTGGGGACATTGGTCCAAAAATAACGGTGTCGTTTGGTGTGATTGTTTCTGTTTCTTTCAGTTGTTGATCTGTAATATGTTGAGCATGCACTAGTGTTTATTTTCAATATTTACATTGTAAATAACTTGTTAAGTAACGAAACAAGTAGGTAGGAATAAATTAGCTAAAGTGCATGGAGGGTTTCTAGTTAAGTAGATTTAGAAACTTCAACAATCGTTCGAAGCACATTGATATTAGGTGTCACTTTGTCAGAGATTTTGTCCAACAAAAACAAGGGGCAGTACAATTGAAGTACACCCCTATAGGAGAACATGTGGTAGACATCCTCACCAAGGCTCTACGAAGAACAAAGTTTGTTCATTTTAGGGAGAAGATGGGGATGGTAAAGAATCCATTTCAATAATGGATAAGTATCAAAAGTTGCAGTGCAACAATTAGAAGTGGCAATGCTATGGGCAGCGCGATGCAACAAGTTGAGAGGGAGCTACAGTGCAGGAGCAGCAATGGCAGTGGCAGTGTCATGGGCAGTAGGACAAGACACAATAGTCTAGGGGATGTGAGGCAGCAAGCTAAGCATCAACACAGGTACTGATGTGAAAGATCGGTGTGATATTTCTACATTGAAACATTATTAGAGCACATTCCTCACTAAGAGGGAGTGTTGATTTTTGGTAGCATCAGACGTACGTTAGCCTTGAAATTTGGAGGAGGCTAAGACAGATGAGATCTCCAAGACCCAGAAATTGTTTTGGGAAATTCCATCAAGATGAGGGGGGATTAAAATAATTAATATTTTTAATGGGTTCTTAAGTCTAAACTTAGAAAAATAAAAATATTAATGGGTATTAATAAAGATAAGGATGAGAAGCTTCTAAGAGACGAGGATCAAGTCTGTTTAATCTTAGCCATTGATTAGGGACTTAATCTCAGTCGTTGATTCATCAACAGGAAAAGTATAAGAGAAGATTTGAGGGTCATTTGGACATACATCGACAGATGCTCAGTATCTCAAAGGAAATTCAACTCTCCAGGAAGAGGAGATCAATTTCAGAGGGAGTTGCAGGGTGGAGGAAGAGGAGGGCTTCAGCAGCAGGGAATGATCGAGGATAAGGTGACGCAGGGCAGTGGAAGACAACATAGAAAGAGGGACGTAGAACCTACGCAGGCTAACACAAAGGGACGCAGAGCCACTCAAAGCCACGCTAGGTCAGTCAGATTGACACAGGGGTGACGCAGAAGTGGGAGCAGGGTCTCCAAAGTGTCAAATGCTCTTAGAGGGAAAGTCTCGGGTGTTTTCTTTCAATTTATTAGTAAAATCATTCCTTGTAAAAGCAATTGTTCTTGAAGATTAATAAAGCCCTCATCTGTTGCACCGATTTTCCTGCATTGGGTTTTACCGGGGACAATTGTCCAAAAACAACTGTGTTGATATGATTGATTCTTATGCATGTATTTTTCTCTGGGTAATTGTGTGATAACTGCAGTAGAATTTATTTTAATACTTGTGAAGGAATTTCGTAAATAACTTATTGAGAATAATAAGTAGGTGAAATAAATCAGATGCTGCAGTAATAGAATTTTAGTTTAGAAATTTTCACACATCTGTCCTACAGAGAGACCACATTTCACTGAGAGTGGTTGCTTCCTTCTTGGCATATATTCTTGATGTGAAGTTGCTCCATTCCTCAGGTAGAGCATTGGGTATTATAGTTGTCATTTCTTTGTCAGATGTGACTTCACCGTTGATTTGTGGTAGCATCGGAAGTGCTCTAGCCACGAAATTTGGTGAAGAGGTTGGGGCACATGAGATATCCAATACCCACAAAGGGTTCTAAACATTTTAGGAGATATTAAAATAATTAATATTTTTAATGGAGTCCCTAAGTCTAAACTTAGGGAAATTATAATATTAATGTGGATTAATATAAAACTGTGTTAGAATGGTCCAAAAGACATGGATCAAGCCAGATCTAATCTTAGCCATCGATTAGGGACTTAATCTTGGCCGTTGATATGTTAATGAGAAAAGTATAAGAGGAGGCTTGAGGGTCACTTGGAGAGTACACCAAATGATCAGTCATTCTATTCTCTAGAGTGGGGTTTGATAAGAGAGATAGAATCAGTGATCAGAGTTGCAGCTGAGGGGCATTGAGTATAGAGAGACAGAGAGGCACAGATAGTGTCGGGAGAACAGCGCAAGAGCCAGAGAGAGTGACGCAGTAGCAACCAAAGCTCACGCAAGGCCACGCAGAGGCAGCCAAGAGCTGCACAGTGCTTTAGAGAGGCCAGTGTTGTTGACGCAAAGGGCCAAAAGGCTGGCGAAGGCCTCCTGAGGCTGATGCAGACCGATTCAAGGTGACGCAGGGCCAACGCTGGGCAGAGAGAGGCTGACGTAGTCCAGAAAGGCAGACGCTGGGGTTTCTGGGGCAGATTGGAACTAAGGAGTTGCCGAAAGGTTTATCCGAGGTTTCAGCTTGGACATTTGTCTCAAACTGAGAGGTATTACTTCCAAGGAAATTCTCTGTTGGGTAAGCCGGATTTGGCACCTAGATTGTACTTTGAAATTGCTTAATAAGAAAGCCCTCAGATAGCTGCACCGGTTTTCCCACGTTGAGTTTTTCCGGGGACATTGATCAAAAAATAACGGTGTCATTTGGTGTGATTGTTTTTGTTTCTTTCAGTTGTTGATTTGTAATATGTTGAGCATGCACTAGTGTTTATTTTCAGTATTTACACTGTAAATAACTTGTTAAGTAATCAAACAAGTAGGTAGGAATAAATCAGATAAAGTGCATGGAGGGTTTCTAATTGGTAGACATAGAAACTTCAACATGGTATCAGAGCGTGGTTGCAGATCACAAGAGAACTAAGGACATCAGCCGAGCAGAGCAATAGCAACAGAAAACAGTTGTCCTGAGTGACAAAAGTTGCTTCTAGCAGTACAACAACAAGGGAAGGGTGAAATAGTGCCTGCGTCATCGGGGGTGAGCCAGAAGTTAAGGGAGGCAAAAGGAGCCTCAGGCAGAGCCACGTAGAAGCTAGGAGGGCTGGCGCAGTTGGCTGTGGAGGTCGGGTTGCTGGTGCCAGGATTGCGCAGAGCCTAGGAGCTCTCACCTTTAGGTTGCTGGAGTTTAGAATGTTGTGGGAACATTGCAGAGTGGAGCTGGTGAGGTACTGTAGTTAGAATAGTACTTGACAGGGCAAGGCCAAGAGGAGGGAGTTGCTACCGAGGGTTTCTAGCCTAGAAACCTTGATCAATGGTGCAGTTGCACAGACGATTAGAGTAGGGGGCATCTCAACATCGACAAAAGGATTTCTAGGAGGGAAATCAAGACTCAGAGGGAGTCAGATTGAGAACTTTCAGGAGGGAATTAGAAGAGCATCATGACACTACACAGAGTAAGAGACTAGGATAGGCTGGACGGAGCATCAAACTTCGCACTCTGGAAGGCCAGAATCTTATCCGTACATGACAAAAATCATGTCAAGCACTTCGCCTTGAAGATGATAGCTATCCCAGTTGACCCAAATCATAACGACAAGTGCGAGGAGGCAATGGCGAGGGGCAAGAGCATCATCCTTGACGGGGTCAAGGACCATGTAGTACCACACATTGCCGAGAAGGAAACAACATATGAGATGTGGGAGGACTGTAAGAAATTGTACTAGCATACTTTTGTGCAGAGAAGAATGTTACTAGAAAATCAGCTGAGGTTGTATCAGATGAAGAAGGGAGAACCGATTGACACCTTACTTGGAGGACTAAATGAGATCCGAGATCAGTTGACTGCTATAGAAGCCATGACCGATCAAGAATTGATGGTGAGGATAGCGCTGAATGCTGTCTCAGAAGACTGGGAGGTATTTGTCCAGAGTATACTAGGCAGAGGGACACTTCCATCTTGGGATGAGATGTGGGCGACTCTTCGCCAGGAAGAGATCAGATGGCAGTCAAAGGCGGGAAGTAATAGTAAGGGGATCAAAGTCAAGCAGGAGGAAGATGTTGCCCTAGCATCTGAGGGAAAGCAAGAAAAGCGGAAGAAGAAGGATCTCTCCAAGATCAAGTGCTTCCACTGTTGGGAGCTGGGTCATTATGCGAACCAATGTCCAAGGAAGAAGAGTAAGGGAGAGTCTTCCAAGACTAAGGTAGCACCAGTAAGGGCAATGAAGGAAGTATTGACAGACGATGACTATGCCCTGAGTGCACACGCACCACTTGAGCAGAAGTGGGAAGACATCGAGCTGTTGTTAGGCGAACTACAGGCGATGAGGGGCAGGATCCTTGAGGTACCCAGCCTCTTGGATTAGACCTTGTTACGGGAACCTCGAAGAGGAGTAGCAGGACTGGCTGATGTGGGTAGAGATGGATGCGGATGGAGCAACAGAGAGAGCTATAGTGCAGGAGTCCCGAGACAACGCGAGGCTAGCAGGTTGCAACAGTGTGAGGGGCAAGGGAGTGTTGCACCAGTGCAAGATGGCACAGAGAGGTGTGCAATGGTGCGAGATGTAGGGAGTTGTTGCAGCAGCGCAGAGGTTAGAGAGGGAGCACTTGTCAATGGCAGAGGTAGCTTCAGCATCAGGAGGGTCTCTAGCCCAATAGAGAGGTTAGAGTTGGGATATCAGTTACTTACTTCTTAGTAACTGAGTTGCAGTGTAGTAGTGGGCAACTTGATGCAGCGTGATGAGAGGAGTTGCAGTGCGGATGCAGTGTTGGGAGAAAGGACCAACAACAACACAGATGCAGAGGGAGTTGTCGTACAGATGCAGCAGTGGCAGTGGCAGAACCATGGGCAACAGTACAGGATACAACAATGCAGAGGATGGTGGGCAGCAGGCCTAGCATCAGCATAGGGACCGATGCCGAATGATCATAGTAATACTCAGTGAGGAGTATTGCTACAACACAGTCCTTGCTAAGAGGGAGTGTTGATTTGTGGTAGCATCAGATATGCTTTAGCCACGAAATTTGGTGGAGAGGTTGGGGCACATGAGATCTCCAATACCTAGAAAGGGTTTGGGTAGATTCTAAACAGTTTAGGAGATATTAAAATAATTAATATTTTTAATGGAGTCCCTAAGTCTAAACTTAAGGAAATTAAAATATTAATGTGGATTAATATAAAACTGTGTTAGAATGGTCCAAAAGACATGGATCAAGCCAGATCTAATCTTAGCTGTCGATTAGGGACTTAATCTCGGTCGTTGATATGTCAACAAGAAAAGTTTAAGAGGAGGCTTGAGGGTCACTTGGAGAGGACACTAGATGATCAGTCATTCTATTCTCTAGAGCAGGGTTTGCTAAGAGAGATAGAATCAGTGATCGGAGTTGCAATTGAGGGGCATTGAGTACTGAGAGACAGAGAGGCGGAGATAGTGCCAGGAGAGCAGCACAGGAGCCAAAGAGAGCGACACAGTGGTAGCCAGAGCTCACGTAGAGGTAGCCAAGAGCTGCGCAGTGCTTCAGAGAGGCCAACGTTGCTGACGCAAAGGGCTAGAAGGCTGACGTAGGGCCTCCTGACGCTGACGCAGACCCATTCAGGGTGACGCAGGGCCAGCGCTGGGCAGAGAGAGGCTGACTCAGTCCAGAAAGGCAGACGTTGGGGTTTTTGGGGTAGATTGGAGCTGAGGAGTTGCCGGAAGGTTTATCCGGGGTTTCAGCCGGGACATTTGTCTCAAACTGAGAGGTATTACTACTAGGGAAATTCTCTATTGGGTAAGCCACATTTGGCACCCAGATTGTACTCTAAAATTGCTTAATGAGAAAACCCTCAGATAGCTACATTGGTTTTCCCACATTGGGTTTTTCGAGGACATTGATCCAAAAATAACGGTGTCATTTGGTGTGATTGTTTCTGTTTCAGTTGTTGATCTGTAATATGTTGAGCATGCACTAGTGTTTATTTTCAGTATTTACATTGTAAATAACTTGTTAAGTAACGAAAAAAGTAGGTAGGAATAAATAAGCTAAAGTGCATGGAGAGTTTCTAATTGGTAGACTTAGAAACTTCAACATTCACCAAGCTCTTGAAGTTGATCTCTCATTTCATAGATTTTCATGAAGTAGGGAGCTATTCCTTCCTTTGTTATCTTCATCTTGTACAATTCATTTCTCAGAGATATTACTTCTCTGGTTGTGGATACTGAGAATAACTTTACTAGCTTATCATAAGTTTCTTTTGATGTCTCAAACTTGGAGACATAAGGAGTGAGAGAATCTTTGATTGATTCTATTAGAATCCTTTGAGCTCTTGTCTCATCCTTATTGTATTTGGCTAAGGCTTGAGTTTGTTGCTTAGCAGGGATAGTGATATTCCCTTTGACACGTTCTAGGAGTTCATTCTCCTTGAGAAGTAGGTCAGTCGTCTTTTTTCATGCAAGAAAGTTAATGGTACTTACCAACTTATTTCTTTCCTTGTAAAAAGACATTGATGTATATTCAGATGGGGACATGTACTTACTTGATAGGTTTTGAGATGTAATGGATTTGCTTCCTCTTTGAAGAGTTGATGGCTTGCCTTCTTTGGATCTTGATGTCCTTCAAGTTGCCTTCTCCAAATGAATTTGCTTGATGATGAGAATTTCTTGATGACTTGGAGCTTGATGTAGGTCCTGCTTCAAACTGGTCTTCTTTGTAGGTGCCTTTATGTAAGGCTTTTCTTCTTGCTATGTAGACCTCCTTGATGACTGATGGATTGTAGACCTTCTTCTCCTTGAAGTGACTGAGACTTCTAGGCTTGAATCTTCAACCTTGTAGATACTTCTCCTTGATGAGTGTTCTTGAGTTTCCCTTTCCTTGATGTGTCACCTTAGCTCTGATACTATGTTGAAGAATCTAAGGCAAAGTAGTGTAGTGTGACTCTTCGTTACTTGATAACAATTTGTGAAGTATTTTTACTTTTCCTTGTTAGCTTATTCTTCTTCTTCTTCTTTTTAGTGCATGTATGTGTACTTCATCAAATTGCTACCAGAAAATAAAAACAAGAACACAAGATGTTGGCTCTCTGCTAGGGCTAAAACCTCTCTTCTCTTGAGAGGAAAACCCTTGAGTGAATTTCTCTTATTGAAGCTTCTCTTGATCAATGCCAAACCCTAGACCCTTGACTAGAATATCCTCCAAGCACAAGTCAAACCCTCTCCTCCTTTATGTACTTTGTTCCCCGTCACATAGGCTTCCTCCTTCTGACACTTCGTTCCCCGACCCTTCGTCCTCCTCCTTTTTGTCTAGAGATAGACCTTCCTTGAGTGATCTTTCTAAATGAGGTGTTCCTCTTCTATCCCTTGCTCAAGTAGACTTCTTAAGTGAGATCCTTCTTGATGTATGGGTGTATGACTGTACTGTTGTTTTGCTGCCCTAGTTTTCTTATGTGTGGAAGGTACCCTTAGTGAATTAGGGTCCTTCTACTTTCGCTAGGCTTGGGAGTCCTTGTAGACTTGATTTCTCACCCAAACAATGATATGTCATGGATTGTTTACTAGCTGTAGACTTGTCCTCTTCTTTTTTGCACGTGTGACTGTTTCTAGCCCTAGAAACAATCCTCTTCTCCTCAGCCTTATTCCTTCTTCCTTCGTTTGTGAGGGTCTCTTCTTCGCTCTTAGAGAGAGGCCTTGTAGACCTTAATTTCTAGCCCAAACAGTGATAAGTATGGGACTGATGTACTGTTTCTGTTATGACTGCAGAGAGGCTTCCTTCCTTCACACGTGTGGTTGTGTTTGACCCTTAGAACAACCCTCTAACCTTCTGTCTTGTCTTCTCCTTCTTTGCTGCAATAGAGGCTCCTTAAACTCATCTTCATCTCCTTTCTCAGCTTCCCTTACTCGCTGATTTCAAAGATGAGTTGCATTATCTTGGACAGGTGTAATGAGCCTTATATATAGGTGTCTGCTCCTTTTAGGCCGACTTGAGGCCGACTAGATGACTTGACGTTGACTTGACTTTTATGCTTCAGATTTCTTCCTTTTAGGATGTCGATGCTTGGAGGAGGCTTGTGACTTTGCTTGGAGGTATTCTCTTGACCATAGTACATACACATACAAGGTGTAACATGCCCTTAAGGTCTTCAACTTTTTCTTTTGACTATTTGACTCACCTATAGCACCTTAACTAGTGCTAGACCTATTTCAATGAGCAAGAAACTCATTGACATATATTATAAAAATAATATTTCTTTTCTTGAATAAGTACAAGTATCAAAAGTACATTTATGAAGACCGAATCAAGTTATATTTCCTTCAACATGCTTGGTACCTGTCTGGCTGTTTGCGTTCTCTCTTGTTCATCCTAGGAGCTCCAATGAACTCCTTTGCATCTCTCAATGTCCTACAAACTTCCTTGCTGGTTCGACCACTAGTGGTGGGAGGCTCAACCAACTCCTCATCCTGCCTCTACTGCTTCGTCTGTTGCGAACTACTTGGATCACCTGCACTCGAAGATATGTTGGCATTGGTAACTATACTAGATTGTTGTGATTGTCGTGGTTGTTGTTCCTGTGGTTGCATGTAACGAACAAAGATTCATATACTCAGAGGAATGCTCTAATACCAATGTAACGAACAAAGTTCGTATATGCAACAAATTACTTCAGAAGATCTGAAATACATAAATATCCATCATAGGACAATACTATATAATATATAAGAATATTTGAATACAAGTGAGATGATAATGATTACAATGAGGGCTCGCTTATATACCTAAGAAGGTTCCCTTTCATATAAGAATATTTGAATACAAGTGAGATGATAATGATTACAATGAGGGCTCGCTTATATACCTAAGAAGGTTCCCTTTCATGAATGATCATGTCTCTAAGACATGCCTCTTCATTATTAATTACTATTTATGTTTATTATTGTTTACATTTTTAATTATTTTTAATATAAATTATATTCATAACATTGCCTTCATCTTCAAAAAGCTTTGTTCTCAAAGCTTACTAATGAAAGGGCTTGATCTCTTTTCTTGTTTTGAATATCTTCTTGTCTCTGAACATTCATCTTCGTTGACACAAGACGATATGATCCTTTGAGTGATAAACAAAATTGTCGGATTGAGAATGGATCTGACCATCCTAGATTAATCTTCTGTTAAATATTCCGATCACTGAAAATTTGTAATGAATTGTTATCATAGGAGTGGATTCTACAAACTTCAGTATTCCTTGGAACATAAATCTGTTGTTTCTGTTTTGATTGGTTGAAATATGTGGACTGACTTAGTTGTCTGCTCTTGTAATTTAGATGTCGATAAGGAGTTCTTTTGGTTGGACTTTCCCTTATCATGTGTGTGGCGGTTTCCTGATTTACTTAAAGTACTGTTATTGTTGAGTTGACTATTGAATCATCACTTGGAATTTCCATTGTTTGAATTGAAACTTTTGAATATGTTTTAACTTGTATTGGTTTGTCATCATCTTGTGTTCTAGCATTTACTGGATCAATATTCATTCTTTTTTCTTCAACTTGGACTATTGTATCTAAAGATTTTGATTTTTCTTTTGCGATAAGTTCTTCAAATTTGTTTTGTAATGATTTCTCATCATTTTAAAGTTTTTTTTTTTAATTTGATTGAGTAGCTTTTGATTATGATTTCTGAGACATAAGAGTTCTCCAGTTTCTACTTCCTCACTCTTATTTTCAATGTTTTGATGTTTAAGTTTCTCATCTTTTAGATCTCTGATTTGTTCTAGTAACCTTTGATTAAGGTTTTTAAGCATGAATTTTCTTTAGCTTTCTAGGATAGATTCTCATTGAATTTCTTATCGAGACATATGATTAAAAAGTCATGATTTTTCATTAAAAGACACCTTAGACTATATTTTATAATTAGAGCCTTTCAAATGTAAATCATTGTTCATTCAATCATTATTTTATCAACGAATTTTTATATATCATAATTATCTTAAGAAATGATCTACTATGAGCATTAGACACTCCACACACATAGATCAACATTAATGACACTATATTTACATGATTACAAATCCTCGAAGAGGGAAAACAATCCATGCCACTAAAGGCAATTTATTAATGCAAATGTAATTTACATGAACATCTTTTTGATCAATCATCAACAAATAATCCTCCATGCTATTTAAATAGAGATCATGGACCAATTGGATAACAAGCCAAGATGTTGAGCTGTCAGATCACTCATGTACAAGACATAATTGTGGCCATTGGATTATTAAATTACAAAAGCACACTAAAAAAACACAAGAAAAGCACACCAAACTAAAAAGCACATTAGATCAAGATGTACTTAAAGTCTTAGACTAACTCCTAGCATCAAAATATTCTAACAATATATGGGTCATTGAGCTTCTACATGTACACACCAAACCTTGTGAAATAATGTAATGGAATATTTTGTTAGTGGAGATTTCTACCGCATAGGGTTTCTCCACTAAACATGTTATCATGATTTTATGTGATGTTGTGCTTCTAATGGTGTTAGGTTATAGGCCTATATTTTCAACATATAATCTTAAACAGAAATGGTTTTACAATTAAACAATTAAAAGGTATATTCGTGGAGTATAGAATACATAAGTTTTTACGTTTAGTTAGATATTGTTGATCCTATTTATTCCAACATCCTGCTTGCAAATAACATAGGTAGTCAACATCCTTGTCTTTGGGTTGTGGCAGTGTACTTCAACATTCAATGAGGAAACATGAATGCGGAGATGAATATAATACTCTCCTTCCTTGCAGGCTTTTATTGTCTTTATTAAATAGTTTCAAAGGAATGTTGGAAAAGCATGAGCAATTAGTGCTTTAGGACTCCTGGAAGCTTTTCATAAGAAGGGTTTACTAAGCTAGAAAAACCATCCGTAATAAGTAAAACAAATGTTCACACTTTAATGGCACTAAAACTTTCCTGTATGAATTACAGATCCTTTGCCATACTTGATGAGCTAGTTGAAAGTGGTGAGCCTGGAGTTGTGCGGAACAGGTGAGATTTGCTGTTTTATAATAGCCAAAAGAAAGAAGTACTTTCATGCATAAGTAGTCATGCATGTCCTCAAATCATTGTGCAGAGACATAAATATTAAAAGTTATTGCCAAGCATTTCACTTCCTACCTCAAATCTTGATCTGAGCGGATGCAAAGAAGTTCCTGGGTAGCTTTCCTCATTTATAAATTTCAGAAAAGACATTTCTTTTCCATTGTTTCTTCTGGCATCTAACATATGCTATAATCCTGGTCACAGATTCTATAATTCAATTAGAGACTGTAAGTACTAAAATTTTTCCATCTAGGCTGTTATGTTGTGTGTGATGATACAAATTTTAATATCCTTCGACTTGTTATTTCCACAGTGACTATCTTGATCTGCATATCACATTCTCCTCATCTGTGCTCATTGGGGTGTCACCAAATATAAGAGTTGGAGAATTTATTCGATCATTCTATTGATAAGTAACAATAATTTGATACACACACAAATTGATCTGCTAAACTTACAGAATCAGAGACTTTCCCTGGGGTATACTATATTGATGGTAATGATTCATGAAACCTTCAGCTGAGAAGCCCTCAACCTTTGTTTTCTAGCAGTAGCGCAACACGAAAAATAGTGCTAGACGATTGTTCTTTATTCCCAGTTTTGAGCACTTTTGACACCTACCAAGTCATAGTACAAACAGTAGCATTCTAAGTCTCCTCTAACATAGTTTCACAAATGTCAAGAAACAAACCCCTTCTGATCTTTAAAAAGTGAAGGTGTGAGCACCTTTCAGTGCTTGGAATGGTGATGCACAAAACCCTATTAATATTTGCGATGTAGAGTTGGTATAGTATTAATTTGTATTGTGATTACACAGGTCTATAATATCAATGAAGTCACTGGAATCAAGATCATGCGTTAGAATAAATATTGATCTAAAATAGGTTTCATAAGAAAAAATATGGTTGATGAGTTGGAATTCAAAAACCAATAGAATTTCAAGAAATTAGGTCAATAATAATTATTGAATTGTAACTATACAAATCAAAGATGATTATGTGTCATATTTTTATTTGGCAATACTGAATTACATATAAATCTCACAATGGTTAATATTTTGTTAGTGTTGACCGCTGCGTGTCAACTACCCATAGCAAGTACACCCCCTTTTTCTTCGCAAAAAGGGGCAACGCTTGATCGAGATGTTCGTGCCATTCGACAGTCATCGTCATTCTCCTGATCTTATTAAGTTGTAAACCCAGACTGCATTTTGATGTAAATAATCTTAGCAGAGCTGAGTCATGTATGTAAATTGCCTAGGTGGACCTAATTTTCTAGTGATAACCTTCTATTCCGGAAGGTTTTCGTCTCACCGATCCATGACGGCAGAGTTTTCCTTAAAAACTAACCCAAAGCCGGAAATGAATTTGTCATCAGAAGTCTTAGGAGAACCCTAGTGTGTTAATCTGCTAGATTAAGGTTTGGTCTCCAGAACTGGGTAGCTATAGGGTCTAGTCAAAGGGCTTTTCCCCCCTTGAAAGATAAAAGTTGTAAAAGTCAATGATGAAAAAGTGCTTGAGGTTAGGAAATGTTAATCCCCTCATCGTCTTAAGTCCTAGGTCCAGGGAAATTTTTCCAAAGGCTAGTTTGATGACCATAATAAAAAAATAAAAAATAAAAATAAAATAAATAAAAAATAAAAAAATAAATAATAAAAATACAAAAAATAATAATTTTTTTTTTTAAAAAATAATTTTTTTTTATTATAAAATAATAATATTTTGAGAATTTCAAATTTTTAATGCATTAAAAAATTCGACGGATGAGATTAAGAGATGTCTTGATCCTCATCGACGGTTGAGATCGTTTTGACATGGATCACTCAAACTAGCCGTTGGGATTTTTTTCCTTTAAATAGGGTGCTAGGGGTCATTTGAGATGAGATATTGGATTTGAGTTTTGGCTGAAGAAGCTTTCTTGTAAATATTTTCTGGTGCTAATAAAGAAAGACTTTGGGGTCAAAAGCTTGCTGGTGTTACTCTCTTAAAGTGCTGTGAGCCATTTCATTGCTGCATATTTTATTTTTTCAGCGGTTAATAACAGCTCTATGAAGAGTATTGTTGAGCATAGGTATCTTGTTCACATGCTAGGGTTTGAGTAGTATTAGGGTTTCTGATGTAATGGCAGGTATCTCCATTTGTTTTTGAGATCTAGTACTGCTTTTTCTCTCTTATTTGACAGCTGAAGTGAGTTGTGCAGGAAACCCTCGAGATAAGTGGGTGTTTGGGGAAGTTCTCGGCTGAACCATCCAACTCCCATAAGCATTTTTTGTAGGCCCAGCTAGTTTTGATCCTGGGTTAATCGTTTAATCTGTTTTGCATGAGAGACTTTCTGAGGCATTTTAAAGCAAATCTGAAATTCTTAAAAATATTTTTTTTGATGATAACTGATGAATCTGGCTTCATAGAGCTGTAATTTTTTTGAATTTTTTTTTAATCAGTTCTCAGGGTTTCATTTTGAAATTTTTCGGCATATATTCTCCAGATTTTTTTGTTTTCCATTTCAGGTTGCAGGTCTGAGACAAAATATTTTGTGGAAAAATTAAGATTGCAGGGTCACTGTTTCACTGCCCGAGGGTTTGTCGGATCTGGAAAAATCTTTCACATTGGTTTCAATTTTATCCTGCTCAGGGCTTCAAATTTATTCTCAGAGCCTGCATTCTTCATACAGCCACAAGGCATCCAGTTTTTTTTTTCTCTGTTCATCCTCAGATCTCTGCATCTCCTCAGGCTGCCCACGTAGCTCCCTCAATACGCCTTCCATTCAACGTTTTTCACCATCCATCATTCCCGGAAGTTGCAAATTTGCGTGAAGCTTTTCATGTTGCTGCTCTTTACTCCGTGGGCTTACATCAGCTCAAACGTGGAAGTGATTCAAACGAAATTGCGTGGGTCGATTTATATATATCGTGGGTATTTTCTCCTGCTACTGTGTTGCCTCTATCTGCCGTCCGAGCCAAATTTTTCTGCGTTGCTATTGCCGTCAAACTCCGTGGGTTGGCATCTGAGAAACGCAGAAGTCATTGAAGCTTTACGTGGATGCTGGTAACTGCAAATTTGAAAATGATTTCCATCCGCCTTCAAGGGGACTTGCAAGCAAACAAACAAACGCATTCCACTTCTCGGATCAGCTGATTGTTGCGCGTGATTTCTTAACATTTCGGGCCAGGTATGCAGAAGTCATCGTGTGGTAAGAAAGTCGTATGGTAAATTCGCTTTGGTTCTATGGCTTTGTTTGAAAATGTCGGGTTTTAAAATCACAGGTTCGTTTCATGCCCACATCCATTCATTTTTTGTTTTTATTAGCGTAAAGTTTTCTTTTAGCATATAGTTTTTATTTCATGCGTAGGGTTAAATCGATTTTGTTATATATGCATTCGTTTAGTTTTTATATAGCATAGGTTTTAGAATAAAGGCAAAACGTTTTCATTTTTTTTAGTTTGGTGAGTTACGCATATTATGTTTTAACTTTATATATATATTATGTGTTTAATTTAGAATTTAATTTTTTTTTAGTTTTGATTTTATTTAAAAGTTAAAAAATTCATTACAAAAAAAAGGTTAGGGTTTAGCTTTTAGTTTTGGATTTTAGATTTTTCATTTTTTTAGTTTTAGAAATAGATTTAAATTATTTTTCTTTTTAATTTTTAATTTTTTAGGGCTTTATTTAAAATTAAAAAAAAAAAAACAGCTTTCATAGATTAGAATTTGTTGATTTAGTTTTTTTTGTTATAGTTTAATTTTTATTTGTATTCTAAAAAAAAAAAAAATTCATAAAATGTCTCTGGCCTTTTTTATGGTTTAGATTTTAATTTAAGATTTATTTTTGTTTAAATTTGGACTTTAGCAATTTAAATATTTAAAATCAATAAAAAATTTATAAAAAATTAAAAAAAATGAGTTTTTCCTTTTCTTTTAAAGTGTAGATTTAGATTTTTAAGTTGCATTTAGTTTATTTATTTATTTATTTTTTTTGTTTTAAATTTTTGTTTGAAAAATCGTAAAAAATATACTTGAAATATTTTGCCAGTTCGAATCTTAGCCCAGGAATCTTTTGCCTTTTTTATGCCTTTCGCTGAGGCTAAATTTTTGATGTGGGGTTAATGTTTATCATTTTCATGTGGTTAAATATGCTGGAATGATCATTTAAAGATTAGCTATATGAATGTGATCTCTGGTTAACTTTTGAAATTACGTGGTTGTTTAAAGCGTGATCTTTCGAACTTTCAGTCGCTGGAGTATCATTCAAGCATTTACTTGCATTTGATAAAAATTAATGATAAATGGTTACTCTTCATGGTTTATATCTCTGTAGCATCTGGTAATCAATCGTTTAAGCATTAACTCCATAAGGCACTGGTCTTTTAACTTTAGCAAAATCAATTGAGTGTCCGTTTCCTTTCGTGTCTCCCAAACCAACTGGTTCACAGTTGGTCGTCCATCTCCTTACAGGGTCTACCCCCCTTAGTCGTGGGAGACAGGCTTAAACGGAGAGATTGGGGATCAGAGTGACAGCCCCCGGTCTGAGCGTTGTCGTGACAATCTGTGCGACAACATTTTTTTTGGCGCCGTCGCCGTGGACAAAGTTTTTCTGTTCCTGGCGTTTCAATGACATTCATCTTCTCATCTCTCGTCATTCTTTCATCTTTTTCATCTCTCATTTGAGCTGGCAGATTCAACATTTTTGGCATCTCTTGATCTTTTCATCACCTTACCTTTCGTCATATCAGCAGCTTCTTTTCAGCTAGTTTCTTGTTTGGGTGGCGACTCCATTTTCTTATTTTTCCCAGACAAGAAGCCTCCCTCATATTTGCTTGTTGGTTGCTTTTTGGATCCTAGAATTAGATTCATTGTTCAAGTGGCGACTCCACTCCCTTCATCGATTCATTTTCTTGAGCAGAGATCTCGTTCTATCATCCATTTGGTCCCTTGTTATTCATCATGGATTATTCGTTTAAACCATGTCATTTTGATGACCTCCATGATATCCCGGAAGTGGCCATCTCTAGATTACCTTTGTTCTCAAGTGGTGATTCAGTCGCTGTAAAAAGGCACCTAGGCTTGTTCACTCGCATAATGATCATATATTGTAGACCCCCTCAGTACAATCATGAAGATGTCAAAATGCGTCTTTTTGTCTTTTCTTTAGAGGGTGATGCTTTAAATTGGTTTAATAATTGTCTTGAAGGTTCCTTCACTTCTTTACAAGACATTGTCAATGCTTTTAAAGATAGATATGGTTATCCAGATAGCTCGCTTTGTGCCCCTAAAACTGTGCAGCAGAATGAAAAAGGTCTAGCTATCAGTGAAAGATTCCAAGACAATTTTTCATATCAAAATGTGCCATCCACTTTTGCTATTACAGATCAAGTTCATGATAATGGAAAAGCAGGGACAAATGACAATGAAAAGGAAGATCAAAAGCAAATTATACAAGAACTAATGTTGCTGGTGAAAAATATGGAGATCAATCAAACTAATTACTCCAATGATGTGAGAACTTTATGCACCCACCTGGAAAAACGTAATAGAGAGATGGAGATCATGCAAAATCAACATGCTAAGGAAATTGAGGCCATGAAGATTAATCATGACACAGAAATTAGTTTTATGCAAAGCAGGTTATCAGGCTTAGAGGAAAATATGACGACCATGAAAGCTAATCATGATAGGGAAATTAATTCTCTGTAAAACAAGTTATTAACTATGGATGACGAAATGACTATCATGACATTCGATCATAATAATCAGTTGGCTACCATGCAAGCAAATCACAGGGAAGAGATAAACTCTATGCAGCATTGCTTGATGATCATAAAGGAAAAAGACGATAAAGTAATAAAAGATATGGAAGTTGATCAGATATGTCTTCAGAAAAAGTTATTGACCATGGAAGAAGATCATACCAGTGAAATCAGTACTATGGAAGATGAACACTCTAGCCAGATAAATCAGGAGCCTTCTCATTTGTTGCAACAAGCTCCATCTTATTATGAGGAGGTCATTGGTTTGATTGAAAGGTGGTTAATTGAAGGTGATCCAGATAAACTTAAAAACGACAAAGATCAGATGCAAGATGAAGAAAAATATGTCACGCATATCTTACATACTTCATCTAAGAGCTTTGAAACAAAAAGTTCCACATCATTAGTAATACGGCCTGCAACAAAGAAAAAGCGCAAGAGAAAGAAAATGAGAAGAAGATTTGATGCATCAGACGGCCGCGAGCAGCTTGATTTTCGGATAGGAAGAAGTCCTACCATATGTAAAATTGGACATGGCACATCTGACAAGCAGCCGACAGATTTGCCTGAAAGTAGGCAAATGCTCAGTATACACTATATTGAACACATCTGATGCCATGGGGCATCCCCTGTATTTCTAACCTTACTCTTTGTTCTTTCAGCATTTTCATTTCTGTTTTAGGATTAGATTTGCTTTTCTAGTTAATAAATGAAGAGCTTCTATCTTTCATGTGCTTAAATGTTATATGATGATTTTTGAATGGACGCTACTTATTTCTGCTGTGTGTTGCGTGGGTGTAGATTCTGGATTCTCACATTCCTACAGTGCAGCAACGTGTCCCCAAGTAGAGCCAGATGTTGACCGCTGCGTGTCAACTACCCATAGCAAGTACACCCCCTTTTTCTTCGCAAAAAGGGGCAACGCTTGATCGAGATGTTCGTGCCATTCGACAGTCATCGTCATTCTCCTGATCTTATTAAGTTGTAAACCCAGACTGCATTTTGATGTAAATAATCTTAGCAGAGTTGAGTCATGTATGTAAATTGCCTAGGTGGACCTAATTTTCTAGTGATGATGTTCATTCTGGAAGGTTTTTCGTCTCACCGATCCATGATCGACAGAGTTTTCCTTCAACCTGACCCCAAAGCCGAAATGAATTTTGTCATTAGAGTCTTAGGAGAATCCTAGTGTGTTAATCTGCTAGATTATGTTTGGTCGCAGAACTGGGTAGTCTATGAGGGTCTATGTCAAAGGGCTTTTCCCCCCTTGAAGATGTAAAAGTTGTAAAAGTCATGATGAAAAGTATCTTGAGGGTTAGGAAATGTTAATCCCCTCATGCGTCTTAAGTCCTAGGTCCTAGGGAAATTTTTCCAAAGGCTATGTTTGATGATCCATAATAAAAAATATAAA
>APFE031260801.1:276123-291409 GCA_000404065.3 Pinus taeda
ATGAGATTAAGAGATGTCTTGATCCTCATCGACGATCGAGATCGTTTTGTCATGGATCACTCAAACTAGCCGTTGGGATTTTTTCCTTTAAATAGGGTGCTAGGGGTCATTTGAGATGAGATATTGGATCTGAGTTTTGGCTGAAGAAGCTCTCTTGTAAATATTTTCTGGTGCTAATAAAGAAAGACTTTGGGGTCAAAAGCTTGCTGGTGTTACTCTCTTAAAGTGTTGTGAGCCATTTCATTTCTGCATATTTTATTTTTTCAGCCGTTAATAACAGCTTAATGAAGAGTATTGTTAAGCTTAGGTGTCTTGTTCACATGCTAGGGTTTGAGTAGTATTAGGGTTTCTGATGTAATGGCAGGTATCTCCATTTGTTTTTGAGATCTAATACTGCTTTTTCTCTCTTATTTGACAGCTGAAGTGAGTTGTGCAGGAAACCCTCGAGATAAGTGGGTGTTTGGGGAAGTTCTCGGCTGAACCATCCAACTCCCATAAGCATTTTTTGCAGGGCCCAGCTAGTTTTGATCCTGGGTTAATCGTTTAATCTGTTTTGCATGAGAGACTTTCTGAGGCATTTTAAAGCAAATCTGAAGTTCTTAAAAATATTTTTTTTGATGATAATTGATAAATCTGGCTTCATAGCGCTGTAATTTGTTTTGAAATTTTTCTTAATCAGTTTTCAGGGTTTCATTTTGAAAATTTTCGGCATATATTCTCCAGATTTTTTTGTTTTCCATTTCAGGTTGTAGGTCTGAGAAAAAATATTTTGTGGAAAAATTAAGATTGCAGGGTCACTGTTTCACTGCCCGAGGGTTTGTCGGATCTGGAAAAATCTTTCACATTGGTTTCAGTTTTATCTTGCTCAGGGCTTCAAATTTATTCTCAGAGCCTGCATTCTTCATACAGCCACAAGGCATCCAGTTTTTTTTTTCTCTGTTCGTCCTCAGATCTCTGCATCTCCTCAGGCTGCCCACGCAACTCCCTCAATACGCTTTCCGTTCAACGTTTTTCACCATCCATCATTCTTGGAAGCTGCAAATCTGTGTGAAGCTTTTCATGTCGCTGCTCTTTACTCCGTGGGCTTACATCAGCTCAAATGCGGAAGTGATTCAAACGAAACTGCGTGGGTCGATTTATATATATCGTGGGTATTTTCTCCTGCTACTGTGTTGCCTCTATCTGCCGTCCGAGCCAAATTTTTCTGCGTTGCTACCGCCGTCAAACTCCGTGTGTTGGCATCTGAGAAACGCATCAGTCATTGAAGCTTTACGTGGATGCTGGTAACTGCAAATTTGAAAACGATTTCCATCCGCCTTCAAGGGGACCTGCAAGCAAACAAACAAACGCATTCCACTTCTCGGATCAGCTGACTGTTGCACGTGATTTCTTAACGTTTCAGGCCAAGTATGCGGAGTCATCGTGTGGTAAGAAAGTCGTATGGTAAATTCGCTTTGGTTCTATGGCTTTGTTTGAAAATGTCGGGTTTTAAAATCACAGGTTCGTTTCATGCCCATGTCCGTTCATTTTTTTTTTTATTAGCGTAAAGTTTTTTTTTAGCATATAGTTTTTATTTCATGTGTAGGGTTAAATCGATTTTGTTATATATGCATTCGTTTAGTTTTTATATAGCATAGGTTTTAGAATAAAGGCAAAATGTTTTCATTTTTTTTAGTTTGGTGAGTTACGTATATTATGTTTTAACTTTATATATATATTATGTGTTTAATTTAGATTTAATTTTTTTTTAGTTTTGATTTTATTTAAAAGATAAAAAAGTCATTAAAAAAAAAAGGTTAGGGTTTAGCTTTTAGTTTTGGATTTTAGATTTTCATTTTTTAGTTTAGAATAGATTTAAATTAGTTTTCTTTTTTAATATTTAATTTAGGCTATTTAAAAAAAAGAAGAAGCTTTCATAGATTAGAATTGTTAGAATTTAGTTTTTTTTGTTATAGTTTAAATTTTATTTATTCAAAAAAAAAAATCATAAAATGGTCACAGCCATTTTATGGTTTAGATTTTAATTTAGATTTTTTTTGTTTAAATTGGACTTAGCAGTTTAAATATTAAAATCAAAAAAAATTAATAAAAAATAAAAAGGACTTTTCCTTTTCTTTTAAAGTGTAGATTTAGATTTTTAAGTTGCATTTAGTTTTTTTTTTTTTGTTTGAAAAATCGTAAAAAATATACTTGAAATATTTTGCCAGTTCGAATCTTAGCCCAGGAATCTTTTGCCTTTTTTATGTCTTTCGCTGAGGCTAAATTTTTGATGTGGGGTTCATGTTTATCATTTTCATGTGGTTAAATATGCTGGAATGATCATTTAAAGATTAGCTATATGAATGTGATCTCTGGTTAACTTTTGAAATTACGTGGTTGTTTAAAGCGTGATCTTTCGAACTTTCAGTTGTTGGAGTATCATTCAAGCATTTACTTGCATTTGATAAAAATTAATGATAAATGTTTACTCTTCATGGTTTATATCTCTGCAGCATCTGATAATCAATCGTTTAAGCATTAACTCCACAAGGCACTGGTCTTTTAACTTTAGCAAAATCAATTGAGTGCCTGTTTCCTTTCATGTCTCCCAAACCAACTGGTTCACAGTTGGTCGTCCATCTCCTTATAGGGTCTACCCCCCTTAGCCGTGGGAGACAGGCTTAAACGGAGAGATCGGGGATCAGAGTGACAACCCTCGGTCTGAGCGTTGTCGTGACAATCTGTGCGACAACAGGTAGGATCATTTTGAAATATGATAAATATTCTTGAAATAGTAGATATAGATAATTCAAATCACAACAAAATCACTTTGAAATCTGATAAACATTTTATATTATTCTCTGTTTATATATATATATATAATCTATAAAATAACTCATTGTAACTAATGAATTACAATATATAAGTTTATTAGTTATAATATATAATATACTATATTATATAATTCATTAGTTGTCATTTGTTGTAATTCACAAAATAATATATCTCTTTTTAATATTTCCAAAATTTTGGAAAACTCCTAAGTGATTTTCCCATGCACAAAAATTGGAACATAACAGTCCTCCCCACCAAAAATTGCTTTCCCTCAAGCAATATCACCCTATGTCGCTGATCCATAGGCTGGCCGAGCTAATGCCAGGGTCCCAAATGTGCCACTGGACCACTCCTTGTCACGCCATCATCACATTAACAAATCCTATGTCACCAGGGTCCTAAACCAACGTGATCTCCTCCTACGGAATTTCCTGTCACACTGGTGAAGTTCCCCATGTCATTAGTGAATCACTAAAGCCCAATGGAAGATCTAAATGATCTCGCCCCTATAGAAACCAGATCACCCCTGAGGGTAGCTGAACCACCAAATCCTGTGATCCTTGGATCCCATGCCAGTCTCAGAAGGGTGCCACAATGCTGACGCTACACCACTCTAACTATGAAAGACTACCCATCGTGCACATATTGTATCCTCCTCTCCTGGAACTTGATAGCGAAAAATCTGTGAAGGCCAAGCTCATCCTACCCAGGCATCTCCATGATGTCAACATCTACCCATCCACTACTAATCCAGATCCTAAGTAGCAACGAGGAAAATTGGTCTCACCATACAATGGAGGTCTCAACGATCCCCAATGTGTCCAACCCAAAGTGAAGTAGATCACTCTTGCCATGATCCTGCTCATCACAAAATGGAGTGACCTATCAACCAACTGAATCCCTGGATCCCAAATCCAGATGTGTTGCGGCATAACTCTGACAACTGTTGGAGTCCCTCTGTGCCTTGTTTCTGATCCCTAGATGCCATCCATATAACAACTCCATATATCATGAATAGATCTGATGCAAGCTAAACTGCCCTGCTCCTGCCATACTGTTACGAAATAAATTATATAAAAAACAATAAATATAAATAAATGTAAAAATAAATAATCAAGTAATGATTATGTTAAATAGTCATTAGTTAAGTGAAAAGGCATGTCCAAAGGACATGCCCAATCATGAAAGGACACCTGCTTGTTGAAGAAAGTGTAACTAGGTTCTGTCTTCATAAATGTAATTTTGATCTTTGCACTTGTAAAAGAAAAGAAATATTATTTTTGTAAATTATAAAATGAGTTTCTTTCTCATTGCATAGGTCTAGCATGTGTTGATGTGCTATAAAAAAGTCAAAGATTCAAAGAAAATGTTGAAAAACCCTTCTTGGCATATATCAAATGTATTTGAGTCAACCTAGTGTCTAGAAAAAGCCCTCCAAAAAGACAAACACAATCCTCTTAATGTTGGCCTGCAAAAATGAATTAAATAAGCTAAAGAAGTCATGTCGGCTTACAAATAGAGACACATCGGTTCACTCTAACATGTCGGCTAAATATGGAGGGCAAACCACTATATATATCCAGCTAGGGTCCGTGCAAAAGAGGTGGACTGTAACTCGAATCCTTTGAAATCTCGGATGGGTACAGTAATTCAGAAATTTCGGATGAGTAAAAGAGTTCAGGTTTTTGGATGGAGAAAGATATTTGTGTTTTTCGGATGATAGAGGTGATGTCTCAACCTTAATGATTACAATATTCATCTCCTCGATGTTCATAGTCTTAGCCTCTTCATAGGTTACAGTCTTAGCGTAGGTGTGATGATAAAGACCTCGGTGCAGGAAGAAAACACAGTGTCAGTCTCAGTTGTGATGATGTTGATCTCGGTGATCCAACAGTGACACATTTAGTATCAACATAAATTCAAGATGAAGTTATGATCTCAGCATAGATATTGATGGAGACATTAGTTACAAGGTTATGATCTCAGTGAAGGTGCAACTATAGTGAAACAATCATGATCTCAGTGGATCTGGGTGCAACTCTCATTCGTATATATACATATCTCAATATGAATATCTTGTTGAAGACCTCGGTGAAGGTGCAATAAAGGTGTTACAATAGTAATGACGATCTCGGTGGTGCAGTAGTGAAGGCCTCCATGGTGTAGCAAATATGATGATCTCAACAGTGACAAAGAAGAGGATTGTTGTCTTGGTCTTGGAGTGGCATAATAGGTCAAGGGTCATGGTTTTGGTATTCGTCAATTGGAATCTCTATAAAAAGAATTTTGTGTGGGTTTTCCTCTCAAAGAGTGAAAGGTTTTGGCCCTAGCAGAAAGCCAATATCTTGTGTTCTTGTCTCTTTTGATTTGGTAGCTATTTGATGAACTAAGAAGACACACTCTAATAATAACAAGTGAAGATTGTGCTAAGAAGAAAAAGTTAAAACACTTCACAAATAGTTATCATGCTAAGAAGAATCTCATTAACTATATTTGCCCTAGATTCTTCAACACTGCCTAGGTATATAAGCGGGTCCTCATTGTAACATTCATCATCACTTGTACATTTTATATATTAATAAATTATTATTACAAATACCTTTGTGTATTTTTACATTAAAGTCATCAAGCTATAAGTTTTGTTGCTTCAGTGGTATCAGAGCCATGTGAGACTTTGAATATTATCTGCCACACAATATAACCATGCGAGTCTTTGGACGTTGTTCGCTGCACAATATGTCATTACATTTACGTCCTGAACTCATTGTGTAGTTTAGTGAAATTCAAGAAAAGCTTTAGCAATGGGAAAAATCATATGCAGAAGTTAAAGCACGTCTAAAGGAAATCGATAATAAGGAAAATGATAGCCACAGTGAAGACACGAAACAAGAAGATGAACAATATCATAACATTGAGGAAGATGTTGAAGATGAAATGTTTGAGAAAGAAAAAGTGGATTATGAGAGAGAGGAGAAAGAAAACCATGATCAAAATGATGAAGAATCATTACATTCCGCAAAAGATCACGAAAATGTTATACCAATCACAGATTATAATGACGATTATATTAAAGGTGGACGTAATTCTTTTACAGATGCTAAAAGTGTTGGAATTGAAGGGGATACCATGGTATGGGAACTAAAAGCATTGGAAAATAGACCTATAAATAAACCTTCAGGGATCCTTAGCCCCCCTTAATGCTATAGAGGATAGTCTGTCCTTGTTTCACAAAATCAATGTAGAAGTTGTTGTTCCTTTAACTGTGGTGAGAAGCGATATTCCACATGGGGATACCGTCAACACTCCCAAACTTCAAAACTTGCACCCCTCCATGTCAATTGACAAGATTGAAAGTGAGGGGATCATGGACAAGTAGATAACCTACAAGATGGGAAAAAATCAATGGATTTGTAGGGTTATTCACAATCTTTGCCTAATCCAGGGAGCCCACAAATTTCTAAGGCAAATAGAAAAATTGTCGGTGATCATAATATTGTCATGAAACCAAAAACAAAATCCTTTCAAAAAATTAATACAAAAAAAGTGTTGCAATTGCTGAGCCGTCCATTCATCCTGATGAGGAGCAAATGACACAAGTGAAGTCTATATTTCTTGATGAATTGGCCCAATCTTGGAATGGAGAGCAATTTGAAATCAACAAACATGAAAACCATATCATTGATATACCTAGAAGCAAAGATTCCAAAACCAACAATCATAATAGTTATACATATGAAATATCCATTAGAAAAGACTCTAAAATTACTCATGGAAGCTATAGAGTCAAGAAACCAAGATAAGAAAAACCTAAAACCAGCCATAACAGTCGTAGCATTGAAACACTAGTGCCTATTAGATATAATGAAACAAACTGTCAGAAAAGAAAAGGAAAAACCATATACAGAGGCTCTGTGAAATCTAGTAAGAGAGATGTATTATCAATTCTGCTCTCATCTAATCCTTCTCTCAACAAAAATAATAAGGTCGAGCTTCAGGGTTCACCGCAGGATCCTCTACAAACACTCGGCATCATGGGGGAAATTGATCTTTTATATACTTAATGTCGATGGCATTCATCTCGCGAATAACACAGAGAACCCCAGCGGGGCCGAGAGGAAGAGAAATCCGAAATTTATGAAAAAATTATGCCCTTCTGTGGCCGTTACGCTGGCTTCGAATGGAGACGGTCCGAACTCTGGGCCGTCAAGAGAAACCCACATATATTCCACCTGACAACGTGTTGTGCGTACCATGCTTCCCCTGTCTGCTCTGACAACTCTACCTCCGACACCCTCGACAGTTTCCAACCATGGCTCCCACTGCTCCAGTCGCCGTCATTCCACTGGTCGCTGCCGGATGGCCCACGTATTTTTCCCGTTGTTGTTCCAGTCCCCGCTACGGGATCACCCATGTCATTTCCTAAACACCAAGTCAATGGTTACATTGGTCCAGTTGCGTTAACCTTCAACACTGTTCTTCTTATTCTTATTCTTCGCTGTCAGCATCTCGACTTATTCTTTGCTTCCAACATGGTTCAATACTCCGCCATTTTTTTGGGGTTGCGGTCAAACGGTGTGACCTCCTAGTCACATTTTGATCCGTATATATATATATAATATATATATATATATATAATATATATATATAGCACAAATAATATATCATAAAGAATCAATCATATAATTAAAATTAATTTAATAAAATAAAAGATTTAAATATTCTAAAAAATAGAAAAGGAGAATTATTATTTTATAAAAAAAAGGATAAACCCTAATTCTAAGGAGTAATCACTGAAAAATTAAAATGGCGAGACGACCAACGCCAACAAGAAGGAAATTGACAGCTACAAGCTTTGAGGACAACTTTTTGAAGGAGGGGGCAATGTTACTAATATAAATTATAAAAACAATAAATATAAATAAATGTAAAAATAAAGAATCAAGTAATAATTATGTTAAATAGTCACAAGTTAAGTGAAAAGGTGTGTCCAAAGGACATGCCCAATCATGAAAGGACACCTGCATAGGTATATAAGTAGGTCCTCATTGTAACATTCATCATCATTTGTACATTTTATATATTAATAAATTATTATTACAAATACCTTTGTGTATTTTTACATTAAAGTCAACAAGCTATAAGTTTTGTTGCTTTACATACCAATAAGTGACATCTTCTATATTGTCTCTTGCAGTCATCTCTCATCCCAACTATTACCGGTCAAACTAGCAGGGGTCCTAGGAGGGGATCCTGAAGGGACAACTACTAGGTCAAGGGCAACAACGGAGCAATAACCCACTATCATCTCAGCTAAAGCTCTCTGCTCTTTATGAACTTTCACCGATGGGAGGAGACCAGGTATAAGAGGAATCACAATGATGAATGGATCAATGATCGGATAAGGAGTGATTCCTAAAGCCTATTCACAAGAGAGACCCAAATAAATAGCTTACTTGCTTGAGAAGCAAGGTGATGGGCTCTCTAAGAAGGGTTGTGAGGATACCTTGGCCTAGGGTTGGAGGATATGCCTTGGCAAGGGGCTCTCTAGACTTAAGGATCCTTATGGAGAAATGGATTCTATGTAATCCTTGTGGGATTTGAATTATAAAGTTGCGGGACCATAGAGAACCCATGTGGACCCAAACTAGGTCAAGGGTATGGAGTTGATCAACCAAAGAGGGGCTTGACCTAATTAGGGAAGAGAGTAGGATCAAAGGATTAATTTTCTTTTGAAATTTGAATTCAATGATCCAAATGAGGACACTAACCCAAAATTAACGTAGGGAGAGAAATGATCT
This sequence comes from Pinus taeda, assembly GCA_000404065.3. Taxonomy (NCBI): domain Eukaryota; kingdom Viridiplantae; phylum Streptophyta; class Pinopsida; order Pinales; family Pinaceae; genus Pinus; species Pinus taeda. The sequence goes on from APFE031260801.1 coordinate 284,736, forward strand.
TGGATCTAGGGCTTGTGATATCTCGAGATTCCACCGTCAGATTTTGTTCAAAATTGGAGGGCCCCTTGAAAAGACCCTAACATAGTTGTGGACCAATTGTCAAGGTGTTTGGATGACTAGATTGTGAGATAATTGATGCCCTAGGTGACCTATGGGGGTAGGCCTAGAAAGAAAGAGGGAAGGTGAGAAAGATGTGCTATGGAGTGATCACTAGTGGAGGATCAGTGCCTAATCCTTTGGGAGAAATAGAGTCAAGGAGATTCCAATGCTTGGGATGATTTCACTTAGTCAAGGAAGCCTCTAGAACAAGTTCGCATGGTAATTAGCGCATGGGCCAATTGCTTCGAGGTCTCTACAATTCGATATGCAATATATGATGACTTATCAAGATAAAATTTCAAAAACATATTTCTAGGAACATTCACTTATTCATACATGGCCCATGACATGATGCAACGCTATAAAAAGACAAATTTCCACAATTTCACATAAGAAAAGCAACAAATTTCAGTGTAGTATAGCGAAAATCCCTAGCAACATGCATGTGACAAAATTGACAAAATAGCATTAAAATAGTACTTACATATATGAGAAAGTACTTACAATCATCATTATATGCCAATACTGAAGCTCCAATACAAAAAATGAAGAGATCCACATATCAAAATTCATCCATTCATCCAATTTCTTCCTCCAAAAAGAATAGCGAAAATCTCCCAAGAGAGAATGATCCAATCCTAGTGATGATGATCAAAATGATTCATCTCACTTCTATTTATACACTTCCTAATGAATTCGATTTAGCTAATTAGGCCCAATTTAGCCCCTGAAATAAAATAATGTGCATAATAACAAAACTTTTGGTAACAATCCCACCAAATAGCTGAACAATGCAAAGATAAGCTTCTCAAGAGGGTCAAATAATCAATAGAGTGAGTCGTTGGCCATTTGAGGACGTTTGATGAAGTCCAAGGGGTGCCATGATGAAGAAATGAACCCTAAACATAGTGGACAATGGGTTGGCCCTTTGTTATCCAATCAAGAACCCGTGGTGCTCCCAAGTGGGAGTGGAGGCACAAGGACACCCTCATGGGTCTCCAAATGGTTCAAATATGTCGGTAGACCATCTCTAAGGGCTAGAGTGATCATATAAACTATCCATCTGTAATAGGAGGCATCCTCGAACATATGCCAAGTGTATGGTGCAATTGTGGAGTCGGCTAGGCATGATGGACCAGGTGCATCATCCTCATCTAAAAGGTAGAACATGAGCAATCAACGAATGCTACTAGGGATCCATGAAGTAATATTTGCTATGGTGGAGGCCCATGCGCTCATCCTACAAGTGCCAATGTGGCCTTCTGTAGGGCTAGGACCCTATATAGGGAGACCAAGCTCTAAATGAAAACCCACCTGCAATCCTGCATAAGATCCAATGTGTCCCCTTGCCCTCCAATACCAAAAATCATTAGAATAATAAAGTAATAATGCTTACAAATCATGGGATCAATGGGGCACTTCATGGTGGCATGCCCTTCCATAGTGAGCTTTGGCATGTACAAGTATTTCGAAGCTAAATAGGGGGTTAACCAAGGACCCTATTAGGTGGTTTCAACCTCTAAAGGGGGTGGCATATCCATAGTACATCTTTTAAGAGGTAGATGGCAAATGATATAATAATGGAATGGAGTGGGGAATCAGGGGAATCATCCATACCACATGTCAAGGAGCATGGGTAGCTATAATAAGGGAAGCCCACACCTAGGTTTATGAGTGTAGGAGGGAGAAAATCGTGGTACATGAGTTAAACTAGTTTTTTTTTTCCACCCTTCTTCATATGCCTTTACCTTTGATTGATTTTACTTCATAACTGCTCGGGGCTCCAGGGGATGGAGAGCATGATGTGTAATATGTAGCAATGGATACCCCCTTGAGGTGGGGCAGTTCATCACCCAATAGGGGTTGGGACAATCATGGGATCCTTAATGATGTAGGGGGGCTCATCTAAGGCCTACAGGAACCAGGGTGATGACCATAGATGAGGGATAGAGCTCATGTTTGGCTTTTGCCCACGTGCTAAATTTGTATGTCCCAGCTATCTTTTGCATTTTGTGGTACATTTTTTGTTGAGAGTGGCCAAATTATGCTTTTTATTTTCTTTTCAGCTGCATCAACCTCCAGGGCATCATTCTAGGCCCAAGCCAAGGTGTGGACAAAGGGAGGGGGAGGCTAACCCTGTGTGGACCCAATGAACACGTGGACACATATGGGAAAATAGATGAATGGGGCTAAAATGAACGGAAAGGAAGTAATGTAAGTGGTGTTGGGAAGTGGGACCATGCAACCAAAATTGGGATTTTCGATGTGGTGCCATCCCTAAAGCTAATGACTAATAAAGGAGATCCCACAGGACTAGGATATAAGGCTAACCACGAAATCAGGCAATGGAGACAAGAATACATACCTAACCCACTCTTTCCGCCGAATGCCCCCACCAATTCATGCCCAAAAGTGCTCATAACAAGTAAGGAAAACTACTCAACTATACCAATGAAAAGCCATACCTTTGGGGTCGGGAGGCCCACCTTCAAACATACATTCATAACAAATGGGCGAGGGACCACATGGCTGGCTTAGGTGGCGGAGAAAATGGCACATCGAGCTGTCTGGGGCTGCTAGCTACTAGCAGAGAACCATCTAGGAGAAAAAATTTCTCCCATATACACTACCCACAGGTGGTGAGTAACATCTGGCTCCAACTCGGACATGAGTTCTTGGAAAAGTGCGTGAAGGTACTCGAACGGGAGGTCATGAGAACACCAACAATCTCTTGATTACCGTAGACCTGTTATCTACACATATAAAAGACCAAACACATGGGGCAACATGTTTCTGCAGTGTCTTATGATCACCCATGCTTAATGTTAGGATGTAAAATCAACAAAAAATTAAAAATATGCAAATTTAATCTAAATGCAGCAAATCTACCATGAGAAATATCACATGATGTTAGTTTTAATGAAAAAATCAGTATGCAATGCATCCTACTCTAACATGCATATAATACAATGTTAAGCTAAGTGTAATCATAAAGCCAGTGCAATCAACATATTATAAAATCAATATACACATGCCTACCTATATGACTATTTGTGTAAATCCCAATGTGAATGCAGACATAATCACATGGAGGATGAAGCGGGTGGGAGGTAGGAAAATATAATTTCCATGCGAGGTAAAAGGAAGCCCTAGGGGGATAGGTCAATCTAGAAGTGTGGGGCTTTCCTTCTAAGTACACAATGATGGAATGAAAGATCACTCTCAAGAACTCCCTATCACAATCATTGCTTATAATATTATGCTTTGTAGACGCCACAAGGTCATGATGAGAGGGGAACGAAGGGTGAGGAAAAGAAGGAATGCAACAAGTAGGTTGCTCAAGGTGATGGACCCATTAGAGAGGGGAGATCATGGACTGATCAAAACCCTAAGGGTGTGTCCAAGGAGATAAAGTATAGTCAATGAGGGGCTCGTCCTTGACACTATACTCAACAGGGGAATGCTAATTTTTCTTATGGCTATATTGTTCTTTCCTTTGATAATTGCATTTCCTCATTTACACATTAAATTCACCCCATAACATCATAACATTATTCATATTTACATCATTATTCAACAACATATGCAACTATGTAGAAAGAACAATAACATTATCATCAATGCAGTGGAACATAAAGGAACAATAAAAGAAAGACATTCACACATAGAGACACCAGTATTTGGTCAGAGATCAAAGAAAAACCGACTAAGGGGAAAGCCCTTTCAAATTCTTTTTCTAATTAGATTGTCATGGAATGATTCAACAAAAGAGAGTACAATGATCCATATCTTCATCCATACAACTATCTAGCAAAATCAAGTAAACAACATATGAAATGAACCCAACAATGCTCATACTGAAAAACCCTGATCTTGAAGCCTGTAATGAACTGCCACTGTCTGCGGTCTACTGCCGAACACTACAGTCAATGAGCAAAAACTTCAGATCACTGAAAAACCAACATTTAGGTCTCGGTCGCATGGAGGAGGAGTCATGCGTGTGACTGGGAAGGTCCAGTTACTCCCTTGAGCTTGAAAGCTAGCGACTATGACTCAAAAATCCTAGATGGCAGTCGCATGGAGGACATGTTGTGCGTGCGACTGAAAAGATTTAGTCGCATGAATGAGTCGGCCAACGAGCGACTGTGGTCGAGTTCTTACTGTGTCATGCCTGTGACTGAGGCCCAAAACCCTAAAACAGAGATGCGAGCTTCGGACCATGCAATTTCACCTGCGTTCGAACCCATTCTCTGTGGATGTGCCTCAAATTTGTGCGACCTAGAACCAAGAAAGTGAATAAAAGACTGTCTCATGATGATGTCCTAATGAGGCAGAGGTCACTTGTATTTATAGTCTTTCAAGGGTGTCCACTTTGCTTTAGGGCTGACTTGATCAAATATGCACATGTGGGCTTATAATTTAAAAATACACTTTCCCTTGTCCAAATTTGATGGTCTTTAGGTCAGTTTGGTCCTCTCAAAAAGAGAAATTCAATGCAATCATTATCTTCATCAAATGAGCTATTCAATGTGGAATTTGACCGTAGTTGCATAATTTAACAAGGAAAGGGCTCATGGTCACTTGGGATCATATGACAAGGGGTGAGGGAATCACTTGAGGAAGACTCAAAATGATGAACAAGAGGAAAAGGAAAAGGGGAGGGCGAAGTGTCATAATCAACAGGTATTTCTTCCCCAAAATCATAATCTAAAGGCTCAAGTGATTTGAATATAGAATCATAGGTGGTAGCCTTATCGATTTCCTCATTATTAGCATCAAAGATTGGGTTTTCCCTAAAAGGAGAATTGATTACTTCCAACAACCCCTCTCCATGCAAGGGAAAATAATAATTCTCCTTCCCAAGGGTATCGATGGATATGTCATCATAAATAATGCCCGAGAGATCACTCTCTGCCTCTCTCTCCTGATGATCTCCAACTGAGAAAATATCTCTCTCTGGAAGCTATCCCTGCCCCTCAATTGCAAGAAATATCCTCAATCGAATTTTACTCCTGAGAACTTCTCACTTCAGAAAATCGATTTCTTGATCTCTCTTGGTGTGTTTTCCAAATGACCCCCAAGCCCCTTCTTATATCTTCCTGTTGGACCAACCAACGACTTAGATTAACTCCTAATGAAAGGCTCAAATCGTTTTGACTTGATCTCTGTCTTTTTCTAGAAGTTACACACACAATTAGATTAATGCCCTTTAATATTTTAATCTCCTAAGTTTAGACTTAGGAACTCCATTAAAAATATTAATTATTTTAATAAAATTGCCTCTATTTGGAATTTCCCAGAACTATTTCTGGGTTCTTTGGAATGCATGTGTTCAAGCCTCCCTGCAGCATTTGAGGCCTAGAGCACATCCTATGCTACCCCAAATCAACATTACCCACTAAAAGTGGGCGACTCCATAGGAGAATTTTTCTCCTAGATATCTCTTTAGCCGATAGCCAACAACCTCTGATATCCACCATTTCCATTTGATCTCTGCTCCTTGCATCAGTCATGTGTCCCCTCACATGTCTATCAAGAGCATATGTTAGAAGGTGGGAAATCCAACCCAAAATTATGTTTTTCATTGTGCATTCAGGTGCTTATACTTGTTTTTCTTGGGCATCTTGGGCATGTATTATTGGTAACTTGGAAGAAGGAAGGGCTTTGACCATGGTTTTGTTCCCTCACCTTAAATAGGCGGTTAATCCTCAATCCTAGTCCTATGGGATCTCCCCTATTGAAATGTGGTTTTAGGAAAGTTACTACTGGAAAACCTCGATTTTGGTAGCATGGTCCCGTTTTTTGTGAAAATTCTATCACTGCAGCAACTGATTTACTTTTCCTACTTATTCCACAATAAGTCATTTATGAAATTACTTCAATAAACATTAAAATAAATACTGCTACAGATATCACACTGTAATACAGAAATAAACATATGCACAAGGATCAACACATTGACACAGTTATTTTGGACAACAGTCCTCGGAAAAACCCAATGTGGGAAAACCGGTGTAGCAAGGGAGGTTTTTATTATTCAACAATTCTTCAGTACAGTCGGGTGCCAAACTGGCTTACCCACAAAGAGAAAAAAAATCTCCAACACTTCTCCCAATCCCAGCGTCAACCCTGCTGACCTCTGCGTGGCTCTCAGACCCTCTGCATTAGCCGCTGCTTGACTGCGTTAGCCCTGGGCCTCCTTGTGTCACCCACGCAGGCTTAGTTAATGAATGCGTTGTCTCTTGTTGCCTCTGCGTCTGCCTGAAATGCCTCAACACTGATCTCTAGTGGCTAATCCTGTCTCTCTGTGTCGTACTCGCTGTTTCCTGACTGCTCACCAAACCACAGGTTCAATTTCTCAGCTAACCCCGCTCCAGAAATTGAACTGACTGGTCTCCCTCAATGTGTTCCCCAAGTGACCCTCAACCCTCCTCTTATATTTTTCTCGTTGACAAATCAACGACTGAGATTAAGTCCCTAATCAATGGCTAAGATTAGATCTGGCTTGATCCATGACTTTTGGACCATTCTAACACAGTTTTATATTAATACACATTAATATTTTATTTTCCCTA
>APFE031260823.1:0-14464 GCA_000404065.3 Pinus taeda
GCTGTTTATTTGAAAAATAGGAGTCCAACCAAAAGTTTAGAGCTTAAAACACCTTTTGAAGCATTTTATGGGTACAAACCAAAAGTGAGTCATTTAAGAGTTTTTGGTTGCAAGGCATTTGCTCACATTCCTAAAGATGAAAGAAGAAAACTTGATGCAAAGTCCATTAAGTGCATATTTATTGGTTATTGTGATAAACAGAAAGCATGCAAGTTATTTGATCCCAATACTCATAGACTGCTTGCAAGTAGGGATGTGGTGTTCCATGAGATTGCTAATGAAGGTGATAAAATAAATAATACTAGTGTATGGCATGATATTGATAATTATGTCAAATTAGATACAAATGTTGAACAAGAACAGGAACAAGCACAGGAACATATACAAACTGAAGAGCAAGGGGCATCAAGCAGTCATGATACTCCAAGAAGAGGAGAGGGGACTCTGCAAATCAAAAAGAAAGATGAAAGTAGTAAAACTCCAAGAAGGTCATCACGTCAAAGTCAGGTACCTGTAAAGTATAAAGATTATGCATTAATGTCCCAGATTATGAATGTTGTAGAACCTTCAAGCTATGATGAAGCTAAAGAATATGAAGAATGGAGAAATGCAATGAATGAAGAATATAACTCTATAATGAAGAATGACACATGGGAATTAACAGAATTGCCTAAAAACAGAGTTCCCATAGGATGCAAATGGCTTTATAAATCTAAATTTAATGCTAATGGAAGTATTGATAAACATAAAGCTAGATTGGTTGCTAAAGGATATTCACAAAAGGAGGGAATTGATTATGAAGATATTTTTGCACCTGTAGCTAAGTTAAACACAATTAGAATTATGATTGCATTAGCTACAAAATATAAGTGGAAAATGCATCAGTTAGATGTCAAATCTGCATTTTTGAATGGTGAGTTAAAAGAAGAAGTTTATTTAGTACAGCCTGAAGGGTTTGTAAAACAAGGACAGGAGCATTTGGTTTGCAGGTTAAAGAAAGCTTTATATGGCTTGAAACAAGCACCAAGATCATGGTATGTGAAAATTGATTCTTTCTTTTATGAGAAAGGTTTTATGAGAAGCAAAAATGATCCTAACTTGTACATCAAGAAAGATGAAGACAAGAATGTTGCCTTAATATCTGTATATGTTGATGATCTTATCATAACAGGAAATGCATGCAAGTTGATTGAAGAAATTAAAAATCAGTTGTCACATGTATTTGAGATGAAGGATCTTGGTGAATTGCATTATTGTTTAGGTCTTGAAGTTTGGAGGGACCCTGGAAAGACACTGATCACACAAAGCAAATATACAAGGGAAATCCTTAAATGATTCAATATGATTGAATGCAAGGCAACATCTACTCCTTTAGAACAGAATGTCAAATTGTGCAGTGATGATGGAACCAAAGAGGTGAATGGAACTATGTACCGTCAACTGGTGGGAAGTCTGAATTATCTCACCACTACCAGGCCAGATATAGCTTATTCTGTCAGCATACTTAGTCAGTTCATGGCTAAGCCTTGTGAAAGCCATTGGAAAGCAGCAAAGAAAGTCCTTCGATATCTGAAAGGAACACTTAATTTTGGTATTATGTATACTGATGAATTTGATGTTGAATTGGCAAGTTATTCTGATTCTGACTGGGCTGGAAATCCAGATGATAGGAAATCTACTACTGGAATACGTGTTCAATATTGGTTCAGGACCAATATCATGGAGCAGTAAGAAACAAACCAACTGTTTCATTGTCATCCACTGAAGCTGAATATAAAGCATTATGCAGTGCTAACCTGTGAAGCAATATGGCCTTAGAAGGATACTTGAAGATGTTGGAGAAACACAACAAGCACCTACAGTAATCAGATGTGACAATCAAAGCACTATCAAGTTGGCAAACAATCCTATATCTCATGCAAGGACAAAACACATTGAGACACAACATCATTTTGTAAGAGAAAAATTGCAATCAAAAGAAATTGACTTATCTTATTGTAATACAAGTGAAAATGTGGCGGACATATTCACCAAGCCTCTTGGCAAGGCTAAATTTGAAATATGTAGAAATAAGTTGTACATTGTAGAAAATCCAAATTATGCTGTAAGCCTAGCTGAGACTTAGACCAGCAGGCATGACAATTAAGAGTATAGTGTCTTGTTCATTGTATGTAGTTGGAATTAAGGGGGAGTGTTGGAAATTAGATGTAATTCCAACCACCCGATTTAATGCTGGATCTAGAAACCAGTAGAAACCAGCGGCTGCATTTAATGAAGTCGGCGGATTCATTGAAGCTTCTCCAGCAAGCCACTGACTGAACCCGTCTCCAGAAACTTCTCCAGCTTGTATATATACCTGTTAACTCATGAATAGAAGCGTGTTTTTGTGTTCAGCGTTTGTGTGTTGTGTTCAAGAGCTGTGCGCCTTTGATCCTTTCAAATCTTTGGAAACCTTTGAAAGCAGTACCAGCGGCAGTGCTAGTGAAATGGCAATCTCAGTGCTTGCAACACCCTGCCACCCAGTTTCTTCTATCTCCTCTGTGAATGCCACTTTGTCATCAGATGTGAATGCTACTCTGTCATCAGATCTCTGACAAAAATCCGGATCAGAGACTCTCCAGCCACAATTAGCCATGTTCTCCCGACCAGTTAAGCCGTATGACAAGACAGGTTCTATCTCCATTCCTGTCCAGTCTGATCAATTGAAGGATCACCATAACTTGGTTTCAGCTTAAAATTCAGGGAAAAGGAATTAAAATGATACTCGCTGTTATGCAATTTTCTTTTAGTCTGAAAGTTGCAACTATGGATCAAATTTGAAGGAAGATCCTCACTGTTATCTGCACTGTTATGCTATCTTCAATTTATTATTTTTAATATAATGTGGGATTACAGTTTCTAAAAACTGATAATACATATAAGTATACATAATTTAATTTTGAGACTGGTTTTTCTGGGTGGTTCGTCATTATTTTTTAGTAGTAGTGGTGGTCAAAAGTGATGCTATTTACAGATTTAAAATGATACTCGCTGTTATGCAATTTTCTTTTAGCCTCAAAGTTGCAACTATGGATCAAATTTGAAGGAAGATCCTCACCGTTATCTTCACTGTTATGCTATCTTCAATTTATTATTTTTAATATATTGTGGGATTATAGTTCCTAAAAATTGATAATATATATAAATATAAATATTATAATTTTGTGTTTGACTGGTTTTTTGGGTGGCGATGGTGGTGTATTTTGTTATTATTTTTATAACTATTGTAATTTTTTTTATATAATGGAAAACTTTTCATAATTTAGTTGTCAAAACAGCAGCGAGGATAACTATAATCACTGTTATTTAAGGAAACCCACAGCACCTGGAATAACTCGCTGGTAGTCCATAAGGGGCAGGCTTTCACCCCTGCAAGATGCCTCTTGGTCTTGGGCCTTTAACCTGTTTCCTTAAGTCCACGAGCTCTTAGCCAACCAGAAATAGTTTTAGGGGATACTCCAAGGCCTTTAAATTCTTAAAAAAACCATTTTTATTTTTATTTTTTTTGAAATATAAATTTGAAAAAATACTCTATATATCTGAAAATTTAACTTTTAATTACTTAATAAATTAGAAAATTATAATTAAAAAAAATTATACTGATTTACACCATTTATATTACTATAAAATTATATTTTCCCGAAATCCCAATTTTAATTATGGATTAAAATAAAATTACACTGATTTACACCACCTATATTAGTATAAAATTCTCTTTTTCCCTAAATTCCAATTTTAATTATGGATTTCAGAAAGTAATTGCATTATTATTGGTTTAGATTTTGATAACCAGTTGAATTATTTATCTTTTTTCCTAAATCCCGATTTTAATTATGGATTTTATTGCATTGTCATTTGTTCACATTTTGATAACCAGTTGCATTATTTTTTAAATAAACTAATAAGGAATTTGCATATATTTTTTATTTATTGAATGAATTGTAGAATACATTTCAATTAATTAGAAATCAGGTGCATTACCACTGGTTTAGATTTTGATAACCAATTGCATTATTTTTTAAATAAATATATTTCAATTTTCCCTTTTCATTGTGGGCAGCTTTTGAGTTGGTTTACATTTTGATAGCCAGTTGCATTATTTTTTAAATAAATTAATAATAAGCTGTACAAATGTTTGATTATGATATTCAATTTTCCCGTTCTTTGTTGGCAGCTTTTGAGCCCCGTTTTGTGAGAGATCAAATACTTTAAACGGTATTTTTATAAAATATTTTGTCAAACAAAAAGTTCTAAACTTATTATATAATCATTTCGTTTTAATGTTTTATTTCTTTTCCCTCGCAAATTTCATCTCTTTTAGGTTATCACATGACTTTAAGTTATTATTTTATTATTTTCTTTTCCCCATTTTCTTTGAAAATTCCTTCAACGTAACATTTAGGACATGTCCTGCATACAGGCATTGAAAAATCCTTCAACGTAACATTTATGACATGTCCTGCATACAGGCATTGGAACGAAAGTCTGAAGCCCGTTGCAGATCTTGAGATCACTGCTTTGGGATTTCGACTTCTTTGGCTGCATCGGTACAGTGTAACTCCAGGTGGGTACTATGGATTGTGTTTCTTTACAAAAGGGTAGAAGTTCAAATCCCCAGGGGTATAGTATGTATATTTTTCTGAAAGATTCTGGAATGGCAGGGACAGGAATGATGTCAAAAATTGACCTCATTCCTGTCTATAAGATTCCATAATTATTCCTGTTCATGCTAAACTTTTATCCATGGCAGATTTTATAATTATTTCTGTTCATGCTAAATTTGTTTATTCCAGATTCGAAAAATATCTTGGAATCTGAAGATTAAGAGAAATCTACAATAACATAAAAATGCTCCTTCTATCCATACAGAACATTCCCTAAATTGGCAATAGAGACTTCAGTGCTCCAGAGATTTAGGAAAATCGGACTTAACCTTTAAATCATCATCATCTTCTGTTCTCTCTTCTAACCTTTGCACGTCGTATTAAGAGCTGTTTTCGACAACTTCAAAGATGCCGATAGGCATATCTTTTGCTCAACCAGTCAATTTAACAAAAATGTAGCAAGCATGTTGAGCCTGCTTAGAGCTTCCCAACTCGCATTCCCTGGAGAAACTATTTTGGATGAAGCTAGAGAGTTTGCCACAAAATATTTAAGAGAAGCTCTTGAGAAAAGTGAGATTTTCACTGCATGGAACAAGAAGCAAAACGTAAGCCAGGAGGTAACCCAGTGTCCAGACATGTCGACTCGCTTATTTGTTTTTGTCCACGGAAGCGATTGAACGAGTTTCTAATATTTTGTTTACCATTGCCAGATTCAATATGAGTTGGAGAATTCTTGGCATGCCAGTGTTTCCAGAGTAGAAGCAAAGAGATATTGTCAAGGGTATAGTTCAGATTATGCACGGTTAGCCAAAAGTGTTTATAAGTAAGTGAGACCCCAGATTCAATTTCACTTTCATAATTTCTCTTCATCCTTTTTCTCAAATTTAGCATAATTTGCAGGTTCTTTCCTTTAGTGCCTGGCTGATAATAATAATAAGACTGACCAGGTGCTCCATTTTTATCCAATTTCAGACCAAAAGATTTTAGAATTGGCTAAACTGGACTTCAACATTATCCAGGGAATTCATCAAAAAGAGATGAAGCATGTCACTACTTAATAAACCAACCTAGTGATTTATGCAATTATTACAGAATGTAGTATATATCCACTCTATTCTAATTACTCAGAAATTACTTACTCAGTTTCAAATTTCTTATAATTCCTTCTTCATAGTAGCGGCGGGTACGTATGAGCCCCAATATGCCAAATGCAGATTTCTCTTTTCAAAAGTAGCCTGGTTGAATACTGTTCTGGATGATATATATGATACATATGGAACTCTTGATGAATTGAAGCTGTCAGAAGGTAGGATGTTATTGCAACCATCTTCATCTACATTGACATTGTGTATCATCCTAATTATCTTATGTTGGCTCTTTAGATGGGACTTCTCCTTGACAGAAAGCCTTCCAGACTATATGAAATTCTGCTACAAAATCTTTTACGAAATTGTTCACGAAGTGGTTCGGGAGGCAGAGAAGTTACAGGGGCGCGAATTGCTTAGCTTTTTCAGAAGAGGGGTAAGTAATACGGATGAATTTGTAAGTTGTTTTTATCTGACTTACTGTGCAGACATGAATATTGTAATTATTTTCTAATCTTAATCTTGAATTCATCAGTGGGAGCAATACCTTATGGGGTATTATGAAGAAGCTGAATGGTTAGCATCTAAAGAACGGGATCATTTCCATCGGCCAACGTATAGTTCTGGTGAGTGGAGTGTTATTGATGGAAGGCGTGTTCTCACAGAGCTCAACTGCATCATTACTGGAAGGCTGAGAAGGCTCGTGGAGAATTAGCATCCAGTATTGAATGTTATATGAAAGAACATCCTGGAAGTACAGAGGAAATGGCTGTGAATTACATGTACAGCCTTCTAGAGCCGGCAATGAAGGAGCTGACGTGGGAGTTTCTGAACCCCGACGACACATTGGATGTCTACATCCCATTCGAGTGCAAGAAGATGCTAATGGAAGAGACACGAGTAACGATGGTGATATTCAAAGAAGGAGATGGTTTCGGCATCTCTAAAACAAAAATCAAGAACTACATCAAAGAGTGTCTAATTGAACCCTTTTCCACTGTAACTCAACGGAGTGGTCTATAATGTGTTTTTTTGGAGATTCTGGTGACGGAATCCTGTGGAAGAAATTGAGGTTAAATCTTGATTTGTTGCAGTTAAAATGGTTTTTTAACTGCATATTTGGATTCAGCGTCCTGAAAAACCCCTGGGATACTTTGATTGTGCAGAAACTAGCGATCAAACTTGCGATTCCAATAAATTGCTGCCGGATTTTAACCGGAAAAACCCACCAAAAAGACTTTCAAAAAGTTACATTATAAACAATTGCGTAACTCGTATGGTCCTTCCTGCTGTGATGTGACTTTGAGTCTGAAGACCTTCCTTCCAGATGAAATGTGCATACATCCCCTCCTGAATTGTTTCAGTCTGAACTTTCACAGAGTGACGCAGACGTTCAATGGAATTAAGATATATTGATTGAACGAGGAGGCTTGGAATTTAGAATCTTGGCATGTTTAATTTAGAACCTTTTCTTTTGTTTTTTCCACCCTTTCCCTAAATATTATAACCGTCCACTCCACGTCGTTAAAGGTATTTTTCACTGTATAAAAAATTACTTATCATATATATAATATATTAACTGTAATTTTAAAGCAAATCACGTCTTAAAAGAATGTTATTGGGGAATGGGGCTCTCGGGACCCGTTAGTGCGGCCTGCAATTAAGTTAAAAACCATAAAAAGATAAAGAAGACAAAAATGCTGTTCAAATTAATTAATATTAATCCCATGAATTAAGAAAATCTCCGCGGGCCCCTCCATGTGCAGCAGCAGCTCGACGTGGCGGGCCCCGCCACGCACATAAACTCACTTATGGATGTCGGACACGCAGACCGTTTCTACGTTGCCGCGTGGCAAAATCATGAGACGAATGAGATGGTTCGGTGCTGAGGAAGCGCCAGGCTGGAACGCGGAGATAAGAAATTTTTACTTTTAAATTCTCACGTATTTATCGATGCACGAGACTTATATTGTCCGTGTGCCCGCGTTTTCTCAGGGACGGACTTGAGAATCTCCGTGTGTTATAAATGCCGTGTACATCCGCAGAAGGATATTAGCGGCCGTGGGTTATGGCGATGGGATTTATCCAGGGTTTCGTGTTTGTAGTGACATGATTAGGCCAATTTGTTGCTGTTAGCGGTGGTTTTGGAGACGATAGAGGTGTGTTGATAGCTAAGACTGAATCTGCTCACAAAAATCCGGGGACCTGAAGATTTATCGACTGAATCTGCTCACAAAAATCCGGGGACCTGAAGATTTATCGAATACGAATGCAGTTTGTGTGACTCGGTTTTGAACTGGGGAAGATGAAGGGGGATTGGCTGTGGTGGTGCCTGTGGGTTTGTTTTTGCCTTTCTTGCCCGGTCGATGCCGCCACGGATTCGACGGATGCCCAGGTGATGGCTGAAATGGCGAAGACAGTGAAGGTCGATAGCACCTGGACGGGTAACGATCCGTGCAGCGGGTGGACGGGGATTTCCTGCTCGGAAACCAAAGTGACGGGGATCAATATTCAGGCGATGAATTTGGAAGGGACACTGCCTGCGGATTTCAACAAGCTGAGCGCCCTGAGTTCGATTAGCATGCAGAGGAATTTGTTGTCAGGGCCGTTGCCCAGTTTCAGCGGATTGTCGAATCTGCAATCGGTGTTTCTTGGCAGTAATGCTTTTGATTCCATACCGGCAGATTTCTTCCACGGGCTCACAAGTCTGCAAACATTTGCGATCGACGATAATAGCCTGTTGGCGCCGTGGTCGATCCCTGAAGACCTTGCGAGCGCCGTGGCTCTCGCGTCGTTCAGTGCCAACAATGCCAGTATTGTCGGCGAGCTACCGGAGTTTTTGGGCGATGGGACAATAGCAGGGTTGCAGACGCTAAAGCTGGCTTACAATAGTCTGAATGGGTCGATCCCGACATCATTCAATGCCTCGTCGAATTTACAGGTACTGTGGCTGAATAACCAGAAGGGCAATCTACTTGGCGGATCTATTGCGACCGTTGGCGCCATGACTCAGCTCACGCAGGCCTGGTTACATGTGAATGCCTTCACTGGACCAGTACCCGACTTCAAGTCGGCGAGTCTGTTCGACTTGCAGCTCCGAGACAACATGCTTACTGGACCAGTGCCTGAGTCGCTGCTTTCCTTCACCTCATTGAACATCAGCCTGAGAAACAACGAGCTACAAGGGCCTTTCCCGAATTTCAAAACCAAACCCCAGCCCGACACAACTGGCAACAATTTCTGCACGTCCGTTCCTGGGACCCCCTGCGATTCCAGAGTATATGCCCTGTTGGCCTTCGGGGAGGGCCTCGGGTACCCGTATGCAATCGCCAAAGCCTGGACGGGCAACGATCCGTGTGCACAGTGGCTCCATGTGACTTGCGTTGGGGGCAATGTAAGCACGCTCGATATCGCAGACCAGCATTTGGTCGGCACCATATCTCCGGCGTTGTCTAGCCTTACCTCGCTCACGCAGATCATACTCAGCGGAAACAACCTCACGGGTTCGATTCCCTCCGACCTTACCCAGCTGCCGAATTTAAAGAAGCTGGATGTAACAAACAATCAGCTGTCGGGTGCAATTCCCAAGTTCGCCTCCAACGTGTCTGTTCTCACAGGTGGCAATCCACAGATCGGGAAATCCCCTTCACCCGGGTCATCTCCACCTGGGGCCTCATCGGGCTCTTCAGGGAACAGCGATAGTTTAATTTAAATTAAACTGTCAGAAGAACTAGTGGAGATCAAGTTGTAGAAGTGGAACTTCAACCACATTCAGTGATCAACCAGTTAATTATTGATCAATAAACCCAAAATAATTGTGGTCATGCAGTTAGAGATTGACCTAAGCCTATTGCACAATTCCTTGGTGTGAAATTCCTAAAATTTAGGGGAAATTTGGGAAGGCTTGAAATTGATTGTGTAAGAGATAAGAGTTTGATTTGGGACTCTAAGTAGATGGCCTTCCCAAATGTTGATGAGATCATTTTTGGCCATCAACATTTTTGGCACTAGAAAGAGGGTCAAATTAAATTTTTTCTTTAAAGATTGTGTTTTAAAAGTTTTATCTTTTTACAATGGCTCCTTCTAAGCAACCTCTTTGGATTTGCTTCACTGGAATTCCACCTGCCACCACTCCATTAAAGGTAGTAAAGCTCTTTTCAAAGACAAAATTCAATGGTAAGAAGAATGTTTCTGCTTTTGATCATGTTCTTCAATTCATTTTAAATTGTAATAATTTTGATGTTGATAAAGGTGTGGTGTGTAGGGTTTTCTCTCACTTTGATAGGCTTAGCCAAAGATTGGTGTAAATCATCACCATTTGTGTCCATTCACACTTGGGACGAGTTTGTAAATTTTTTCTTACATGCTTTGCAAGATTATGACTACGAAAAGGTATGCAATCAACTTGAGGAACTTCACCGATTTGAAGGTGAGTCGTTGGATGCTTTCCTTATTATATTTAAATTAGTTTGTTTCCAATTTCAACTTGAAGATTTTCCTCCTGAGTTTCAACTACCAGGTTGGTTTAGAGAATTAATTTCTCTTTCTTGCATTCTAAATCCATACAAAACAATTTCAAACTTTAATGAGTCTTCTTCAACTTCTATTAACATGATTGAAAGTTCACATTTGGAGGATGTGCATGCCAATAATGATGAAATCACTTTAGCCATGTATGATAAATTCCTACAAATAGTGCATACTTCCTATAACGTTAATGGGCACTGTGATGCTCTCTCTCATGTTAATAATTCACAACCACAAATCTTGAAATAATTGGACAATCAACTTCAAGAAGACGTCGACAACATGATTAAATAATCAACTATCAATAGATCTAAAAATCAACAAGAAATAAAATCAGAAAATCAGCAAGCACAAACACAACTCGAAGATTCCAATAAAGTGCATTTGGCCACAAAATCTTCTTAATTTCTCATGTATATCAACCACAAAATCTAAGGTAACCAAGCATCAATATTCAAGAAAGTATGATCAGCCACATAAATGATTATGAATTTGAATTTTGCATTCGAGAAAATGCACAAGAGTCTGCAAATAAAGAGATTTTCAGGTTTATTTCTTCTAATTCTTATTTCTCTCTTTATCCCGATCTTTTTATTGATACAAATGAATTTCCTCTTTACATAGATACTATTTTAGAGAATAGAGGAGATGACATAAATGTTACCAATTAGTTTTGATCAAGGCAAAGAGACATTTAATGGTCATTCTTTTAACAATGTTGAAAATGTGCTCTATTTTTCTCTTGTTTTGATACATCTTATAGAAATGATGGGAATACTTATCAAAATTATCAAGTCATTTATGATGATTATTTAGAGTTGGAGTATAATGAGTCATCCCAGTCCTTATCAATTCATCACTCTTGATATTTCTTGTATCTTTCAAAATGAAGTTTCTCCTTTTACTGACATTCGTATTGAAGGGATTCATTTTGAAATTCCTTCAAATCATAATGACTTTTCAATCCCGTTTATGATTTTGTTAGTCTTCAAGTTCCCACTCCTAGTCATAATCTTGAATCTCTTCCTCGTTCACAAGTTGATGTCGGTAATTGTTCCAATTGAATTATTATGGCTATTTCTTATGAAGATAAAATCACCTCAAATGAGCCCCAGTTGTGCTGTAACATTATCTATAAAACTACTGTGGATAATGTTTTGATATTGTTGTTTTTGATTCATTTTTATGGTTATTTTCAGATATGTTTTCTTCTTTCATTTTTCAATTCTTAGATATCATACGCTGGCATATTGACCAACTAAGTCTCCAATACTGGTCAAGTGCATTTCCCAAGTGCGGAAATGAAATTCAAAGAATTAGTCATGAAAAACAAGAGCTTTTGATCATCCAATATCATTTGATGTGCATCTCTTGTCAGCTCGTTTTCCCTTTTAGAATAGATTTTCCACATGAATCAATACTTGTGAGTACATCAATACAATATGACCAACCATCTAATCCAATTGAGGATCTTTTGAATTCTTCACTAATGTTCCATCTGTACTTTCAAGACCCAATTGAAAGTTGTTTGAAAGACTCAATTCAACATAATATTGCTAATATTATGTCTTATGTACATAGCACTAATGATTGCTTGACTTCTCTTTCATTTTATCTCTTCCAATCTCTAACAAATATTCATCGATATTTTATGACCCAATAGTGATTTGGTTGGAGGAAAATATTTCAAAGAGGGTTATTATATATAAGCTTTGTTTTGTAAATATGTTAACAACATATATACATGTTGCATTCATGTTTATTTTTGTTATCTTAATTATATCCATACTTTTATCACTGATTTTGATGTGTACATACATGTAGAAAATGTTAGTTTTGACAACGAATTTAGTTAGGTCTTTAACTATTTAACTGTATTGTAGTTAGGTGGTTCCGTCAGTTATGTAATGATAGAGGATATATTCAGTTATGTAATGTTAGATAGGATATAAATAATGTAATAACACATGAAGCAGAGCAGAGCGGATCATCATATTCATTCATTCATTCCTACATTCGGTATTTCCATATCTTGGCGTTCTGTTAACTATTTCTGTATCTGTTCTTTATCTATTTATCTGTCTCTGTTTTCAATAAGTGGTATCAGAGCCTGTGTGAGCGGCTGTGCGTGCCTGTGAAGGAGCGGCTGTGCGTGCCTGTGAAGGACCCTGTGGTGCTGCAGCTTGATTGGCTGTGCGTGCCTGTGAAGGAGCGGCTGTGCATCCCTGTGAAGGAGCTGAAGTGTGATTGGCTGTGTGTGCCTGTGAAGGAGCCTGCGTGAGCTTGCGTTGTTCAGAATTAGGAATTTTGCTGCGTGAAGTGTGACTGGCTGTACTTTGCTGTACGTGCCTGCTGCTACTGGAGCAAGTGTGATCGGGTATTTCTTTTTAGAATTTTTTTTTTGTCCCAGAAAGCAGGAACAATTTTTTTTAAAAGGGTCTTTAAATTCAAGGAAAAAAAGAGACAGATTCTTTAAATTCAAGGAAAAAAAGAGACATATTTTTTTTAAAAGGGTCTTTCAATTCAAGGAAAAAAAGAGACATATTCTTTAAATTCAAAGAAAAAAAAAGAGAGATTCTTTAAATTCAAAGAAAAAAAGAGACAGATTTTTTTTTTAAAAGGGTCTTTAAATTCAAGGAAAAAAAGAGATAGATTTTATTTTTTAAGGAAAGAAACATAATTTTTTTTCAGGGTTTTAGGAAAAGAAGACAGATTTATTTTTAAGGAAAGAAACAAGAACATAAATTTTTTCAGGGTTTTTTATTTAGTTGGAGAAATAAGGAGTTTGTTTTTTAAAGGAATATAAAACCCTAGAAAGGCTGAAACCCTAGGAAAGGATAAATGGCCAAGATGTCGAATGCGAAATTCGAGGTGGAGAAATTCACCGGAAAGAGCAATTTTGCTCTTTGGAAACTGAAGGTTAAGGATCTGCTTGTGCAACAAGGGTTGCACAAGGCATTGGATGGAGCGACTAAAAAACCTTATACCATGACCACTTCAGACTGGGAGGACTTGGATGCCCGAGCTCTCAGTACCATCCGGCTATGTCTAGTGGATGAAGTTCTCTTCAACATTGTTGAACAGACTACGGCGTCAGGATTGTGGGAAAAACTTGAAAACCTCTATATGACAAAATCATTGACAAACAGAATTTATCTGAAAAGACAGTTATACAGCCTTAGAATGAAAGAAGGTTCAAACGTTGTAGAACATTTGAATGTTTTTAATACACTAATATGTCAATTAACAGATATGGAAGTCAAAATACAGGAAGAAGATAAAGCCACAACCTTGCTGTGTTCTCTGCCTGAATCATGGGATCACTTCGTAACTTCAATCAGCTTTAGCTCTGCTGATTCTTTGAAGTTTGAATCAGTCGTGGGAGCTCTTCTGTCTGAAGAAGTACGAAGGAAAACCAACACTGAAACAGCTGCATCAAAAGCCATGGTTGCTAGAGGACGCTCAAAGGAAAGAGGAGAAAAACCAAGAGGAACTTCTAGATCGAAATCGAAAGGAAAGAAGTGTAAGGCGAAATGTTGGAACTGCAATAAAGTTGGACACTTGAAGAAGGACTGTTGGAAACGAAAGGAATCTGAAAACCTGAAGAACGAAGCGAATTAGGTCGATTCAGGTATGATTGATGAAGTTTTATCTGCTGAAGAATTGTGTATGATGGATGAAACTTCACCTGAATGTAATATCTCTCAGGGAGTAGATAGCTGGCTGTTAGATTCTGGTGCTTCACATCACATGTGCCCACAAAGAAATTGGTTTACCTCATATGAAAATGTAAACGGTAGTTCTGTGTTTATGGGTAACAATATGTCATGTCAGATTGTTGGGATAGGAGATATAAGGATTAAGATGTATGATAACACAGTTAGAACATTAACTAGTGTTAGACATGTACCTGATTTAAAGAAAAATTTGATTTCTTTGGGAGTTTTGGATTTAGATGGATATAAGTTTACAGGTTAGGATGGCGTCTTGAAAGTTTTCAAAGGAGCACTTGTGGTTATGAAGGCTGAAAAGGTCGGAAATCTTTACAGGTTGAAAGGAAGTACTCAGATCAGTGAAGCAGCGGTTGCATCAGAAAAGGTAGAAGCAGGCACTCGTCTATGGCATCAACGATTGGGTCATATGAGCGAGAAAGGTCTTCAGATATTGATGAAGCGTAAATCTCTTCCAGGTCTGAAATCCTTGAATTTA
>APFE031260825.1:0-61184 GCA_000404065.3 Pinus taeda
AGTAACTGGGACCTACATCGCCCCCCTAATTGGATGCTCCCTCAACTTCACCAATTATTAGATAAACTTACAAGTCTGGCTCCTATGCACCTGCATTCGAAGAACAAGTGGGGCTGGGGGAAGACTAGAACTTACTCAGCTCTACTGGGTTTTGCAGCTCTCCAAGAACAACAACATCAAATCCACACTACAAAGCTTTGGCAGCACATTTGGGACCCATTTGGACTCCCAAAAATCAACTTCTTCTGCTGGACTCTCATGCACAGAAGGACCCTCACTGGGGAAACTTAGAGAAAAGAGGAATCATAGGTCCACACAAATGCCCTCTCTGCTGCAAGGACCAAGAAACAATCGATCACCTGTTCATTACCTGACCCTTTTCTCAAGAGGACTAGTTGCAAGCAATCATGGAGCTCAACGCCCAAATCCCTTAGCAATATTCAGTGGTTAGTCTTTTCGCATCTTGGAAAGATCGATATCCACACTCTTTGAATAGCAACTCAACATGGACTAAAATCTAGAATGCAGTCCCAAAATATATCTACTAGGGAATCTGGTTGGCTAGGAACGAAGCCATCTTTAACAACAGACTTCAACCCACCAACACAGTAACTACCAAGGCCAAAGCCTTGTTGCTGGAAACTTTTGAAAATAGACCTCATAAGTCAGACAATTCCCCACTCCTTGAAGAGCTCCACTGGCTAGGTGAGTCCCTGAGACAGGCAAGCATCAAGAAGAATATCCACTTGCCAAGCCATAACCCAGAGTGGCGTCTCTGGATCTTTGAGACGGACTTTAAAAAATGGTGGAAAAATCAGGGAAAAGTCATGATTTTCTGCAACGAAGCCTCCAAAGGAAACCCATGGATATCTGAGGCAGGAGGAATAATTTACTCCATAGATGGACAAAAACAGGACAACTACAGTTGGGGACTAGGTCATAGCACCAACAACCAGGCCAAGATCCTAGGTCTGCTCAAAGCATGTCAGCTAGCTCAAAGGAACATAGGAGAAAACCTTAAAATCTTTGGGGACTCTGAAATCCTGATTAAAAACCTTAACAAGGGCAACCAACTCAATAGCTCTGCTCTAAACAAGACCGTAGAAAAAATACGAAAATTGACTCAAAACTTCACATCTTGCTCATTCTACCATGTCCTGCGAGCTCGGAACAAGGAAGCTAATATAATGGCTAACAAAGGATGTCTTCTAGCTCAAGGTATGTTGGTGAACAATGATGAAGCAGCTAAAAGGCACCCAATTCCTTAACAGAATAGGAGATTCGATCAAGGAAAGATTCCCGCAGAACAAAGGCTGGCACAGACAGACTTCCACTGTCGTGAAAGAGTGGCTCACTTCTCGACAGGTCTTCGGCTTTCCGCATGGGCCAACAGGGACAAGAGTAATAACAGGGCACAGAAAGGAAGCTGGGGGTTAAAGATGCGAGGAGTGTTCAACAGTATTTTTCGCACTGCTTTTGGCTTATGAGCAATAATTCATGAATTAGACGCGATGTACATTTCGAACTGACACGCGACAGGATAGAGCCGCCCTTATCGCATGCTCCTGTGGAGAGAAAGGTCGAACAAAAATTGGACGTGATTAGCATTGAATCTGGGTGGCGGATGATCTGACGGCCATCGCACGCTTTTCATGGTGGGGTCTTATCCTTGTCGTGGGGCTGGGTATGGAAATCGTCAAGTTAAAGCTCGGGCAGTAAGGAACGCGATAAGAGTCTAATCTGGGCGGGATCGAACTAATGGTCATCGCGCATAGCAAAAGGAGGGGAATTATTTCGCTGGGAGCGGTAAGCGGGTTTCATCGCACCGCTCTTGGTTGCTTCACAATATTTTATGAAACAGACGCGATGCCACTTAAGGGTTGATGCATGGCAATACAAAACCAACCATGTCGCGTGCTCCTGAGGAGATAAAGTTCGGAAAGAGATGGACGCGATATGTGTTGGATCTAGGTGGGGGAAGATCTGACAGCTATCGAGTGTTGATCACGGCGGGAGTTAAACCTGATGTGGAGCCGCGTACAGCAGATAAGACAGGCTTTAAATAAATTCATTTTAATATATGCGGGTTTGAAATTTGGCCATGGTACATAGTTTAAGTGGGTTTTACTTAATCTAGGAAAGAACCAAAGTATCAAAGAAAAGAGGAAAGAAAGACAAGACACTAAGTCGACAAAAACAAAGCAAGGATCACTCAGCCTGCCAAGTGCACCAAATTCAGCAGCTAATCTCAAGATACAAAAACCAAAACATGAGGACTCTATTGAGCTAGATTTCTCGCATTTGTCTGTACTCGAGGTC
This sequence comes from Pinus taeda, assembly GCA_000404065.3. Classification (NCBI taxonomy): domain Eukaryota; kingdom Viridiplantae; phylum Streptophyta; class Pinopsida; order Pinales; family Pinaceae; genus Pinus; species Pinus taeda. Next base: position 2,320 of record APFE031260825.1, read on the forward strand.
ATTTGGCACGCCCAACCTCTTTTTATAAATAACACCCAACCATTTCTGTTTAAAAAAAAAAAGTGCTCCCTAATTTTATTAAGGATGGCTAGATAATCAGCCCTATTGGTTCTTTCCAGCCCCTAAGGGGAGGTGACATGTCCTAGGTCAACCCTTCAATCCATAGGTGCTTCTGATTATAATGGCAATGGAGGGGAAGGTCTTCAAGGAAAGGTGCCATGGCCATGTAACCAGTTGATGGAGGTCCATCATCCTTACTGTATAGATGAAAAAAGGGAGCAATCATGGAGGCAAGGGTTAACCCTTCTCTCATCCTACTCTTTCCACCCCTCTGGGGCAGCTTTTTCATCATTTTTAAAATCTTTGACTATGTAATGCCCACAAAGCGTTCCTTGAGTTAAAGCGTGTCGAGGCCCTTTGAGCGTGAGGCATCGACGGGGTTCCTTACACTTGCAGTGACCAACTTACGAGTATTTGTCTCCTAGATTACAATCCTAGCACTTTATTCACATGTTACATATATTGTGTTTATGGAATCCAACATGTAATCAAAACACAAGTATAATGACCAATCTTCAATTAACATTCCCTCTCGTGTGCAAGAGTCCAATCATCACATTAATATTGTCATGTTACAATATTAAGTCACATTCACACAATACAATAATCCTCATAAAGAAGTACACCAAGATATCGGAAAACGGGCCATTATTAAACCCACAAATGTTATCATAAACGTTTCACAAATGCATTACAATGGTGCCAAATATCCAAGATAGCTCTTTATTTACTCCTAAAGAAATCCCTAAAATCTAAATTCAAAATAGCCTACTCAATCCACCCATGGGTTCGCACCTTTGGTTGCTAAAGAGACTTCAGAGTGCGGCATATGGCTATCTCAAAATGAGGTCTAAACATCTTCACCTACCACTGAAATCAAAATTCCAAACCCTTAGCTACAATCATCGTCCAACTCATGCATAGAACCTCTCGAAATTTGGTCGGTTAAGTTTGTTTCTCTACTTTACCCATGAGGATAGACTGAACCTGAAATTCAATTCTGCCATACTTCGTGGCTTGGACTTGCGGCAAGGTTCAGAGTTGTTGTTAGACACCTAATTTGTTAGGGTTATGGTGGATGATTACTCTATGTCCATGAAATCATGGAAGTTGAAACCAAGGGTTTGTGTGTTGCATTTATATGTACATCATTCTTAATAGAAGTTGAATTAATTTCCAACAATGGTATCAAATTGTTGTAAATATCATATTCATTGAATAGAATTAAAATATTACTCGACATCAATATAAGTGTAGAAAAACTTTTTCGTAGTGTATGTTGGTCTTGGAATTGACCACGCCATTGTTGGGCCAGAAGAGAGCATAGTCCAAAGGGACATTGCTCATTTTCCCTTGTAGCCAAAATAGAGGTATAGATTGACCAAAAAGGGCACATGCATTGCTGAAAGAAATCCAAGAATTGCTTCATGTAAGCCAATGTTTTTTCATTAAGGATCCACTGGGAGGTGGTAAGGATGACCTCGAGGCTTCGAAAGAGTATGTCATGGACACCTTGATGGTGTTATCGAGGTTGAGGATCACCATGGCCGAGTATGTATTCATATGTTAAGTTGACATCATTTGCGGAACATTGCTCCCTTCGTTTCTCAAATGGTTGAAGATTTTTGGTGGTCTTGTAAGTATATTGTCTTCATAATATTCTTTACCAAATATTTTAATCAATTTAAATATTGCAGTACGCACAGTGCCAATCCAATGTATGTAAATTAAAAAACCATCACTAGTTGTATATTACTAGGTGCATGTTTCGGTAATATAAGCCAAATGTCTCTTTGTATGTAAAGATTTGTACCATAAGCTATTGCAACATTTTAAGCATTCGTCCCTAGAGAGGTTCAGAAGTCTCGTCGACTGATGAAACCGCAATAGCTACAATTGATCCAGAAGCAGAGCAATGTGAGGGTAAGGCAAAAAAGAGAAAATATAAAATCTCTATAATGAGGCCTGAGCATATGTAGTTTGGCTTATCTTGTACTAGTTCTTTTTATATGCCTACCTCTCCTTTTCAATTTTGGGTATATACCAAGTGTTTTTGTGGGTCTCCAATCCGCACAACATAGAAGAATATTCTCTCATATGCTGGTGCATGAAGTAATTTCTAATGGAGACGCATGCCCTAACCACATCAATTAATTGCATTGTAGCTTGAATATTCAAAACATCGCCTTACAAACTCAAACTCTCATGGGGAGATTCGATGTATTTAGTTGGCCCATGCGATAACCTGTGAGGGAAAGCGACATTTCACTTGTGCAAAAAGGAGCCTGAAGGAAAAAATACCCATCATTCGATCCATAGGGAAAAGAATGGCATTTCTATCGACGAGCATCTCCTAGAGATAAGGTTTACATATTTCAGTACTCCTCTTGATTATTCCAGGTTGACGAGGAAATCTCCAACAAGTGTGATGTGTTGAGATACGGTCCTTGTTGTTCCCATCGAACAAGTTGTTGTAGTTGTCATATTTGTCTAGCACAATCATATCCATGGGCACAAAGAGACCGAAATCGAGTTTAATGACCAGAGCGGGGAACCTAAAGTATTCCGCAAGAGCTCTATCCATGTGGACGCTCCAACTTGATTCGCTGCCACTCCAAAACTCTGAATCTAATGAGATGCATGGAAAATATAAAAAATGAATTGAGCACTGTCCCAAAACACCGAAGCTCATGAGATGTGTGGCAAATGTAACAAGTTAATCGAGGACAATATGGGCTTCTATCGATAGTTACTGCCTAGAATATGTCAATGGTTAAATTCCTCTAGAGTTGCATCAGTTTTAAAATATCATTGGTTGATGTACATTCTAATCGGTCTTCACAATGATAGTTTGAGCATGGATGGAATGATTCATTGACATTCAACTTTAAATACATTTAAATTCACTTGAATTTCAATTAGCGAAAAAGGTTTACTGGTTGACATTGTAAGTGGGTGCATTTTCGGTTGAAGCCAACACCCTTATATTTATGAAACTAAGTTATTCTAAAATGGCTCGAATTACTAACATATTAGAGTTACTGAACACTCTTATACTATGTAGTATGTACTGTTCATAACACAATCCAAATCACCAAGGGCACTCTCTCTTGTTGATTTGGGGTAGCATCGGATGTGCTTTAGCCGCGAAATTTGGTGGTGAGGTTGGGACACATGAGATCTCCAATACCTAGAAAGAGTTTGGGCAGATTCTAAACAGTTTGGGAGATATTAAAATAATTAATATTTTTAATGGACTCCCTAAGTTTAAACTTAGGGAAATTAAAATATTAATGTGAATTAATATAAAACTGTGTTAGAATGGTCCAAAAGTCATGGATCAAGCCTCATCTAATCTTAGCCATTGATTAGGGACTTATCTCGACCATTGATATGTCAACGAGAAAAGCATAAGGGGCTTCAGGGTCACTTTGAGATTACACCAGATGATTAGTCATTCTATTCTCTAGAGTGGGGTTTGCTAAGAGAGATAGAATCATTGTTCAGAGTTGCAGTTGAGGTGCAGTGAGTACAAAGAGACAGAGAGGAAGAGATAGTGCCGAGAGATCAACGCAAGAGCCATAGATAGTGGTGCAGTAGCAGCCAGGGCTCCTGCAGGACCACGCAAAGGCATCCAAGAGTTGCGCAGTGCTTCAGAGAGGCCATCGTAGCTGACGCAGTGCCTCCTGAGGCTGACGCATGCCAATTCAGGGTGACGCATGGCCAGTGTTGGGCAGAGAGGGGCTGACCCAATCCAGAGAGGCAGATGCTGGGGTTTCTGGGGCAGATTGGAGTTGAGTTGCGGGAGTGTTTATCCAAGGTTCCAGCCAAGAGATCCATCTCAAGCTGAGAGGTACTACTTCCAAGGGAATTCTCTGTTGGGTAAGTTGGATTTGGCACCCAGATTGTATTCTGAAACTGCTTAATAAGAAAACCCTTAGATAGTTGCACCAGTTTTCCCACATTAGGCTTTTCCGAGGACATTGGTCCAAAAATAATAGTGTCATTTTGTGTGCTTGTTTCTGTTTCCTTCAGTTGATGATCTGTAATATGTTGAGCATGCACTAGTATTTATTTTCAGTACTTACATGGTAAATAACTTGTTAAGTAACTAAACAAGTATGTAGGAATAAATCAGTAAAGTGCATGGAGGGTTTCTAACTAGTAGTCTTAGAAACCTCAACATTTCTAATGGGTTAGACTTAGAAATTCCAACATGGTGTCAGAGGGTGGTTACAGATCACAGAAGAACTGAGGACATCAGCGGAGAAGAGCAACAACAACATAAAACCGCTGTCCCGAGTGACAGAAATTGTTCCTAGCAAAGAAGCAGCAAGGAAGGGGTGACGTGCATGTGTCATCAAGTTCGAGCCAAGAAGAGGCAGCACAGAGGCTAAGGGAGGCAAAGACAGACTCACGCAGAGCCATGAAAAGGCCAGGAGGGCTGATGCAGTTGGTTGAGGAAGTTGATTTGCTGGTGCCGGGATTGCGCAGAACCTCGGAGCTCTAACCTTCAGGTTGCTGGGGTTTAGGAGGTTGTGGGTAAGTTGCAGAGTGGAACTAGTGGGGTATTGTAATCAGAACAGTACCAAACAAGGAAAGGCCAAGGTAAAGGGAGTTGCTACCGAGGCGGATTTCTAGCCAAGGAATCTGGATCAGTGTTGTTGCACAGACGATCAGAGAGGGGCAACTTGATGATGGCAGAAGGATTTCCAGGTGGGAAATTGGGACTCAGAGGGAGTCCAAAAGAGAACTTCCGGACAGGAAGTAGAGAGACTCAGCAAGAGTCGAACCGAGAACTTCCAGGCAGGAAGTAGAGAGACTTAGCAGAAGTCAAATTGAGAACTTCCAAGCAGGAAGTAGAGAGACTCAACAGGAGTCAAAACAAGAACTTCCAGGCAGGAAGTAGAGAGACTCAATAGGATTCGAACCGAGAACTTCTAGACGGGAAGTATACTCAAGAGGAGTCGAACAGAGAACTTCCAGATGGGAAGTAGACTCAACAGGAGTCGAACAGAGAATTTCGAGGCGAGAAGTAAAGAGACTCGAAGGAGTCAATAAGAAGAGCGAAGAGATGGCCATGAATGGGTTGAGGGATCAAGACAGGTTGGATGAAGAATCCAACTTTGTCATCTAGAAGGCCAGGATCCTTTTTGTTCTGTGTGCCATGAGTAGACACACACCACTTGAGAGGAAGTGAAGAGACATCAAGCTGTAGTCAGATGGACTACAGACGATGAGGGGCAAGATCCTCGACATACCCAACCTCTTTTGATTAGACCTTGCTACGGGAGCCCCGATGAGGAGTAGTAGGACTGGCGGATGTGGGTAGAGACAGATGCGAATAAAGCGGCAAAGAGAGCTACAACGCAGGATTCCCAGGATAGCACGAGGCTAGCAGGTTGCAGCAATGCGAGAGGCATGGGAGTGTTGCACCAGTGCAGGATGGCACAGAGAGGTATGCAATAGTGCGAGATGCAGGGAGTTGTTGCAGCAGCGCAGAAGTTAGAGAGGGAGCACTTGTCAGCAACAGAGAGAGCTTCAACATCAGGAGGGTTATTAGCACAACAAAGAGGTCAAAATTGGGAGATCGGTGACTTACTTCTTAGTAACTGAGTTGCAGTGCAGCATGATGAGAGGAGATGCAGTGTAGATGCAGCAGTGGCAGTGGCAGTGGCAAAAACATGGGCAGCAACACGGATGCAGAGGGAGTTGCAGTACAGATGCAGTAGTGGCAGTGGCAGAGCGATTAGTAGCCATAAAGGATGCAGTAGTGCAGAGGATGATGGGCAGCAGGCCTAGCATCAGCACAAGGACTGATGTCAGATGATGAGGGTGATACTGAGTGAGGAGTATTACTAGAGCACACTCCTCGCTAAGAGGGAGTGTTGATTTGGGGTAGCATCAGATTTTCTCTAGCCACAAAATTTGGTGGAGAGGTTGGGGCACATGAGATCTCCAATACCCAGAAAGGGTTTGGGCGAATTCTAAACAGTTTGGGAGATATTAAAATAATTAATATTTTTAATGGAGTCCCTAAGTTTAAACCTAGGGAAATTAAAATATTAATGCGAATTAATATAAAACTGTGTTAGAATGGTCCAAAAGTCATGGATCAAGCCAGATCTAATCATAGTTGTTGATTAGGGACTTAATCTCAGCCGTTGATATTTCAACAAGAAAAGTATAAGAGGGGGCCTCAGGGTCACTGGGAGATTACACTAGATGATCAATCATTCTATTCTCCAGAGAGGGGTTTGCTATGAGAGATTGAATCACTGATCAGAGTTGCACCTGAGGGGCAGTGAGTACAGAGAGACAGAGAGGAAGAGAAAGTATGGGGAGATCAGTGCAAGAGCCAGAGAGAGTGACGAAGCAGCAGCCAGGGCTCCCACAGGGCTACACAAAGGCATCCAGGAGATGCGCAGTGCTTCAAAGAGGCGATCGTACCTAATGCAGAGGGGCAGAACGTTGACGCAAGGCCTCCTGAGGCTGACGCATACCAATTCAGGGTGACGCAGGGCCAGCGTTGGGCAAAGAGAGGCTGACGCAGTCCAGAGAGACAGACGTTGGGGTTTTTGGGGTAGATTGGAGCTGAGGAGCTGTCGGAGGGTTTATCTAGGGTTCCAACCGAGACATCTGTCTCAAACTGAGAGGTACTACTGCCAAGGGCATTCTCTATTGGGTACGCTGGATTTGGCACCCAGATTGTACTGTGAAACTGCTTAATAAGAAAACCCTCAGATAGTTGCAACGATTTTCCCACATTGGGTTTTTCTAGGGACATTGGTCCAAAAATAATGGTGTCATTTTGCGTGCTTGTTCCTGTTTCCTTCAATTGATGATCTGTAATATGTTGAGCATGCACTAGCATTTATTTTCAGTATTTACATGGTAAATAACTTGTTGAGTAACCGAACAAGTAGGTAGGAATAAATCAATAAAGTGCATGGAGGGTTTCTAACTAGTAGACTTAGATACTTCAACATTTCTAACGGGTTATACTTAGAAATTCCAACATCTCTAAGATTCGAACATATCTACAAAATGCACAAGACAAGATAGAGTTATTGCAACTCGAATCTCAATTTAAGCAAGATGAACTACAACAGAAGAGTCAGGATTCTAAATAGGTTAATGTTCAGAACAACTCCCTCTCTGAATCTAACTCCCATCAATAGTTATAGATTAATTAGATTTGTGAGGTCAATGCAAATTTTCATACAGATGCAGAGGTTCAACCTGCACTTTACATCCCATCATTAGACCTTGGGAAGAAGTTGTTAACAACAGGAAAATAATTGGTCTTGAAAATGAAAAGGTTGTCCTTTAATATCCCAGACTATTCCAAGCCCATCCAGTTTCATAGTGCTAACTTTCTTCAAGATGGTTCATCTTCACTTGCTCCTATTCCACAAGCACTACAAATTGTTAGATGCAAACATTGTGATAGAGTTCGCCAAGTGAAAGATTAGTGTTTTTATCTTCACCCTTGTGAGAATTATGGTAAGCACCCTCATCATTCAAACAGATGTTCCAAAAACAAGAATCTTACAAGAACGAAGAGTCAACTTGGATGGATTGTTTCTTGGCAATGGTATTCAATAACCAAGAAGATATACCTATCATACCACAAAACAAATCTCAAGTATTGACTTGTCTTGCAATGAAGATTTCTTCATCTTGTCAACTTGTATCTGACAGGGGGGGGCCGGGGGGGAGGGGGATTGATGGTCACATACTGACTTCGAAGGTTTATCAAAAGAGCTTAAGCCACAACTTGAACCAGAGCTTGCTATGAGAGCCTAGAGATAGAGTTAGCCAGAGACAAATTTATATGAGCATGCTTTTTGGTTGGTGGCCATCGTTAAGCCACCACCGAAAGAAGACTTTGGTTTCTGCGACACAGTTTTTGGTCATATTCAAACCATTATCAAGGAGCACTTCCACTAGTAGAAGACTTCATCTTCTATCAATATTTGGAATAGTTCCAGGTACTTCTTTGAGCCTTAGTTCTAGAGTCGCTGATCGACCTTAAACCACCACCAATAGAGACCTCAAATTCTCCCATTTGGTTTGTAATCATCCTTAAAAAACACCATTTCAGAGACCTCATTCCGCCATTGGATGCCATGCATTTTTGCACTTTAGGTCTATTCTTGCAGTCATTAAAACCCCTTCAGATTAAGTTTGGGAAAGTTAGACACCTAAACCATTAGGGTTCTGGTGGATGCATGTCCAAGAAACATTAGGAGTTGAATCCAACAGTTTGTATGTTGTATTTATATGTACATTATTCTTAATAAAATTTGAATTCATTTCCAACAATGATTCCAACAGTTGCATATCGCTCCTTCCCTTAACTTTCCTTGGGAACTTGCCTCCCAAAGCTTGTTTCTTGCCTTCCAACTCGGCTACACGGCTCTCAATATATATGAATCATATGGCCACACAAAGGGATGTGTCTCATCCAACCAACCACACAAAGGGATGTGTCTCATCCAACCAACACGTCCCTTTGGTTGGCCAACCCTTCACATCGCACCAGTTGACTCCAATTGACTCAAAAATATTGTTTCCGACCTTCTTTCTCATGAAGTGGACCCAATGCATGGTGAAATCACCAATATGGTGATGCTTGGGCTTCGTCGACATGACCTAACTGAAGTGATCCATCATACGAGAAACCTCAAATTTGGGCGAGCACTCAACACTTAAGCCAACTCATCCCCACTCAAGTCATTGCACTCGGGCACTTCTCAACCATCTAACTCGATCATGAGCGCACTCATCTCGACCGTCTCAACTCGCTCGATTAAGAAACCCCAAAATGTCGCGCGATCATCACAAATGGTGTGATTACTATCTAGTCTTGTGACACGACTCACCCAACTCGTCGTGCTTGTGGGCACTCAACCCGAAGGGCCTAACATTCTCCCCCACTTCAAAGATGTTGTCGTCCTCAACAATTAACCCCCTGGAAATCCATTTATCACCAAGATGTTGCATCCTTACGAAGATTTCCCATCGAAATAACATCCCATGCCATCGAACAACCTATTATCAAACTGCACAAATCATGTGAATAATGCTCATCTCCTAACACTGCATCAATCATGTGAACCTATGAATTCTCTCATAAGAATGGCATGTGTTGGATCCCCTTGTGTCATCAGCTAATCAGGTATCTAATCTAATCGAAGTGCCAACTCCACAAGAACTCATGCCACCCAAACAAGTGCAAAAACCTCACATCCCAATGTGATCCCAAATATCTCTACACATAAAATCCACCATTTTGAATTTGCTCATCACGAAGTACTTTTGCTAGACTCTCCACATATCTTTGTGTTGAAGTTTCTAAGTCTCCCAGATAGAAACCCTCCATGCACTTTACTGATTTATTCCTACCTACTTGTTTCGTTACATTAACAAGTTATTTACAATGTAAATACTAAAAATAAACATTAGTGCATGCTCAACATATTATAGATCATCAACTGAAGGAAACAGAAACAATCACACCAAATGACACCGTTATTTTTGGACCAATGACCCCAGAAAAACCGCTATTTGAGGGTTTTCTTATTAAGCAATTTCAAAGTACAATCCAGGTGCCAAATCTGGCAGTAGTACCTCTATATCTGAGACCCATGTTACTTGAGAGCGAGAGCGAAAGCGTGGAGCGGGAGCGACATTTTCAGAAGCTCCCGGTTTGGGAGCAAATCCCGGAGCGTTTTTTTATTTAATATATATATTTTTTATATTTTGATACATATATGTCAACAAAAACATTTAGAATAATGAATTAGAAATAAAAAACATAGATTGAACCATACAACAACAATCATCTAGAAGTTATAATCTTCATCAACCACGTCCACAAGTTAGTTACATAGTAACATGCAACATATTGAGTCTCATGATTCATCAATCATAAAGTTTCAAGCTTTCAAAATTCAATATATAACATTTATCATCATTGATCACCAAAGTTGTACTTGTAAGCTAAGTGTAACCATTACAACAAATAATATCTAACATGAAATGAAATGTTATAAAATGAAATGAAATGAAACAACTTTCAACTTTCATGAAGCATCATATTCATAATTCATTACTAATGAGTTATAATTGCCAACTTCAAACTTAAATTGTCATATATTGTTTAAAAAAATATCATAATAAATATGAAAGAGTCAATAGTTATAAAAGTTACTAGAAACTAGAAAAGAGAAGTAAATCTATTATCTATTTCTTATGCTTGAGCCTCTTGCCACCACGAGAAATGTCTAATTTTTTGGTCTTGTTGGAAAATTAGGGTCTTTGTCATTAATATCACCCTCTAAGCATTAATATCCAAAGGTATCTTTTCCATTACCTCTGTATCTGTATAGGGATCTTTGTCATTAATATCACCCTCTAAGCATTAACATAAGATAGAACAAGCATAGCATGTCAAGTCAAGATTTTGTTTGAGTGATGCGTACATTTTTAGGACAGTCATGATAGAGGAGTTCGACAACCAATGTAACTAACATGAAGGTACATAGAGGGATTGGTGCTCTTGATTAAATACGAGTTCCATTCCCTAATACATGACAAAATTCAATGGAAACATTGCAATCCCCCAATCTTGAAATCCTGAAAAATTGATAAGTCTGCTAGATTTTGAATGAAATCTAAGATTCTACTTTCTCCATATGAAATCCAATGAGGCCGGAACCACTCTCAAACATCCTGAGTCATTCCATGGTAATGTTAAAAATTTAAGTAAAAGGATGAAAATGAATATTAAGGAGATTGTCACTTTTACTTTAGGAATTTAACATTACCATGAATAGCATATCAATACTAGGGCCTAGACTTGATCATTACGCTGTCCCACTCAAAAATTATTTGTTTCTTTAAAAAAAATTGCATTTCAAACATTACTACAAAAAAAATTGCAAAAAAGGCAAAACGCTCCCGAAATCGCTCCCGAAAAGGCAGGGAGCGAATTTTTTTTTAGGAAGTGCGCTCCTGAAATCACTCCCATTTCAGGAACGATTTCGGGAGCGCGCTCCCGACCTGCTCCCGCCCGGAGCGCGGATTGGGAGCAGGCGCCGGGGGGCACTCCCCCGCAACTATGTCTGAGACAAATGTCACGTCTGAAACCCCGGATAAACCTTCCGGTAGCTCCTCAGCTCCAATCTGCCCCAGAAACCCCAATATCTACCTGTCTGGACTGCGTCAGCCTCTCTCTGCCCAATGCTGACCTTGCGTCACCCTAAATGGGCCTGCGTCAGCCTCAAGAGGCCTTGCGTCAGCCTTGTGGCCCTCTGCGTTAGCAACGCTGGCCTCTCTGAAGCACTGTCCAGCTCCCGGCTGCCTCTATGTGGCCCTGCGTGAGCCCTGGTTTCTACTGTGTCACTCTCTCTGGCTCAATTATTTTAGTATACTAACCCTACACTGAACAAGGATGTGTGTAAGCTAGGGTTTATTGATATGCAATGATGAAGGAATACCTAGACATTTAGAAGTTATATAAAGAGTTTATTTAATGATTGGATCAACAAAATGAAAAAGGTAAGCCCATATAAAGGCTTCAAGTTGAAGCTTGGCTACGATTAGGGTTTCTAGAGCACAAAATAGATTAGGATGACGTCAACGAATCAACACTATTTGGTGAGGACTCGCCACAATAAGAGTTAGATTTTTCATTTTAAAGGCAAAAGGACTCTATCCCTAGATTTTCATCAACAAACATGCAGTCAAAATGTCCCCAAATGTAAATCAGGAAGGGATCCTCTATTTATATGATGTATATCCCTTCACGTTTACAAAAATATTAGCACTATAAGCCCTCAAAGGCCTAAACTGATAAATAAAAAACCACCTAGCAAAACCATCTCAAGATCAAGTGAAAGTCACAATCATTAGGCACAATGTTCATAGATGCATCACAGTGGACCACACTTAATTGTTAAGGGTGTAATAACAATTGAAACTGAGATCACCTTCAAATAACTAAATAGAATAAGAACCATAAAAGTGTTTCCTAATTTTGTTAAGGATGGCTAGATAATCAATGCTATTATGATGACAATGGAGGGGAAGGACTTCAAGGCAAGGTGCCATGGCCATGCGACCAATTGATAGATGTCCATCATCCTTAGTGTATAGATGTAAAGAGGGAGCAATCATGGAGGTACGAGTTAACCCATCCCTCATCCTACTCTTTCCACCCCTATGAGTAAACTTTTTTTCTTTTTTAAAAGCTTTGACAATGTAATGCCCGCAAAGTGCCACCAAAGTAAAAGCGCGTCAAAGTCCTTTGAGTGTGCGACACGCACATGGTTCCTTGGAGTTGCAATGACTAGCTTACAAGTATTTTGTCTCCCAAATTACACTTCTAGCACTTTTATTCACATCATAGATATATTACGTGTGTGGAATCCAACATGTAATCAAAACACAACTATAATGCCCAATACTCAATTGACATTCCTCTCATGTGCAAGTGTCGCCACTCCATTCCAAGCATTCCAACTCCCTATATCCGCTACAACTCTAGATATAATGCGTAGTTGTAGAAACTTCCTATAGGCACTACAACTCTGGATATAGTGCGGATTTGTTGCAACTCCGATCATAATCATCATTGTTGCAACTTTGGCGTTGCCACTTACAGAGATAATGATGCTACAACGTACCTAAGATCCAATGAAGATACTACAACTCTGTGTTGCCACATTGTTTCTCAATTCTCTACATTTCTCCTTATTGCATCTCATGTTGCCACAACTCTCGTTGTTGCAAATCCGACATATCACGCCAACTCTTTGTGCAATGGTTCAACTGTATATTCAACACAAGTTTCCCACGATAGAAGATGACATAGGCAAGTGGGTGAGCGATTAAGGAGGACAACTCACATAGACAAGATAGAATTTTTGCAACTCAAATCTCAATACTAGCGAGATGAACTACAACAAAAGAGTCGTGATTCTGAATTGGTTCATGTTCAGAACAACTCCCTTTCTAAATCTTACTCTCATCAATAGTTAGAGATTAAGAAGATTTGTGAGGTCATTCCAAATTTGCATAAAGATGCAGAGGTTCAACCTTCACTTTACATCCCATCATTAGACCTTGGGAAAAAGTTGTTAATAACAGGAAAATAACCGGTCTTGAATATGAAAAGGTTGTGCCCGTTCATATCCCGGACTATTCCAAGCCCATCCAATGTCATAGTGCTAAATTTCTTCAGGATGGTTCATCTTCACTTGTTCCTATTCCACAAGCACTACAAATTGTTAGATGCAAACATTGTGATAGAGTTCGCCAGGTGAAAGATCATTGGTTTGATCTTCACCCTTGTGAGAATTATGGTAAGCACCCTCGTCATTGAAACAGAACGAGCAGTCACCTTGGATGGATTGCTTCTTGCCAATGGTCTTCAATAGCCAAGAAGATATTCTTGTCATACCACAAAATTTGTTCTCGACTATTGACTTCGAAGGTTTATCAAAAGAGCTTGAGCCATAACCTGAACCAGAGCTTGCTATGAGAGCCTTGAGCCAGAGTTAGCCAGATTCAAGTTCGTAGCCAGAGACAAATTTATATGATCATGCTTTTTGGTTGGTGGCCATCCTTAAACCACCACCGACAGAAGACCTTGCTTTCTGCTACACAATTTCTAGTCATATTCAAACCATTATCAAGGAGAACTTCCACTAGTAGAAGACTTCATCTTCTATCAATATTTGGAATAGTTCCAAGAACTTCTTTGAGCCTTAGGCCTAGAGTTGGTGATCGACCTTAAACCACCACGAATAGAGACTTCAAATTCTCCCATTTGGTTTGTTATCATCCTTAAAAAACACCATTTCAAAGAGCTCATTCCGCCATTGGATGCCATGCATTTTTGCACTTTAGGTATATTCTTGCAGTCATTAAAACCCCTTCAAATTAAGGTTGGGAATGTTAGACAACTAAACCATTAGGGTTTTGGTGGATGGTTAATGCATGTCCAAGAAACCTTGGAAGTTGATTTGAACGGTTTGTATGTTGTATTTATATGTACATCATTCTTAATAGAAGTTGAATTCATTTCCAACAATGACTCCAACAGTTGCATATTGCTTCGTGCCTTGCCTTTCCTTGCGAACTTGACTCCCAAAGCTTGTTTCTTGCCTTCCAACTCAGTTGCACAGCTCTCAGTATATATGAATCATATGGCCACACAAAGGGATGTGTCTCATCCAACCAACACGTCTCTTTGGTTGGCCAACCCTTCACATCTCACCAATCGACTCCAATTGACTCAAAAAATATTGTTTCCGACCTCCTTTCTCATGAACTCGACCCAATGCATCGTGAATTCACCAATGTGGTGATGTGTGGGCTCAGTCGGCACGAACTAACTGACGTGATCCATTATACAAGAAACCTCAAATTTGGGCGAGAGCTCAACACTTAAGCCAACTCATCCCCACTCAAGTCATTGCACTCGAGCACTTTGTCTCAACCATCTAACTTGATCATGAGCGTGCTCATCTCAACCGTCTCGACTCGCTCGATTGAGAAACCCCAAAATGTCGCACAATCATCACAAATGGTGTGATTCCTATCGGTGCTTATGACACGACTCACCCAACTCGTTGTGCTTGTGGGCCCTCAACCCTAAGGGCCTAACATTCTCCCCCACTTCAAAGATGTTGTCGTCCTAAACAATAAACCCCCTAGAAATACATCTATCACCAAGATGTTGCGTCCTCACGAAGATTGCCCATCAAAATAACATCCCATAGCATCGAACAACCTCTTATCAAACTGCACAAATCATGTGAAGAATTATCATCTCCTAACACTGCATCAATCATGTGATCTTGTGAATTCTCTCATAAGAATGGCATTTGTTGGATCCCCTTGTGTCATTAGCTCATCAGGTAGCTTATCTGATCGTAGCGCCAACTCCACAAGAACTCATGCCACCGAAACAAGTGCAAACACCTCACATCCCATTATCACCTCAAAAATCTTCCTCCTGCTATTTAGTGGAGTCTCACCATAGTTGAGGCTCCCCTATATTCACCTATAAGGGTATTTTAGTTGAAGTGTAACTAAATTGGCATATTTTCAATGCCCATTCAATACCTTCTTCTATCATTTTACCATTCTTCATCCCTTCCTAGTGCCTTTTGGATCCATGATTACCACATTTTTAGTGAAGGTATGAATAATCTCTTTTTACACCACTTTCACTTCTTCTTATGCATTACGATGTGAAACTGCCATATTTCACACTAACATGGTCTAACAAAAGTGAAAGTCGGTGGTTAAAATCCCACAACAAGTGTTGCAACTCTATTTCCAGTAGCGCAGCTTTCTATAGGTGTCGCCACTACATTCCAAGCATTTCAACTCACTATAAGCGCTACAACTTTGAATATAGTGCTCAGTTGCTACAACTCCAATGGAAATCATCATTGTTGCAACCCTAACGTTGCCGCTTGCAAAGATAATGATGCCGCAAATTACTTGTGACCCAATGAAACTGCTACAATTTTGGGTTGCCATTCTATTATTGAATTCCCTACATTTTTCCTTGTTGCCACAACTCTCGTTTTTGCCACTCCGAAATATCACGCCCGCTCTTTGTGCAATGGTCCAACTATACTGTCTGCACAAGTTTCTCATAAAAGAAGATGGCGTAGGAAAGTGGGTGAGTTATTAAGGAGGAAAACTCACATGCTAACAACTCCCGGCTAATCTTAGTCAATATTTGTTAACAAATACCAAATTCTCGAAAGAATTTTAAAAGGATAAGTTGTATGATTCTCTTACGTTGGATATCTGATTTTTCACTTAGTCTAGATACTAACATTTTGTATAAATACCTGAATTCTTTCAAAGCCTTGGGGGGCAAATATTGTTAAAATCCATTGTGTAATTTCTGCACCCCTGCAATGAAAAGTGTCTTTGCTCCAACTATTCGATGGCATTCTCGTGATCTATTGAATTAAAGATTTAATAGTAAGTTATCTAAGTAACTTGTGAAACTGATATCATGATGTCTATGCATTATTTCTAAATTATTTATTTATAAGCCATTTGCATCATTACCTTGTGCTATTGTGTAAATGTTACAATAATCAAGATTATCATCATACTTGAACAAGTCACCTCTAGCAGCCATTATGTTTACTTTCTGTGAGTGTGTTTACTTTCATATAATTGTGATTTACCTTATTTACCTTGTGATTTACTTTCTTGCAAAGAGTTTCATTTCTTGCAAGGTGTGGTGTGTTTGATTAGATCAGTGACATGTGAAAGAATCATTATCTTGTATTGTGGTAACATTTAGATTACTACAACCTCAACACACACAATAAAGTGCACTAGCACATACAATGCACGACAATTCACAAGTTTCAAACAAATCCAAGATTGACAATTAAATGAGAATACTTTTGGTTGTCTTCCCGAGTTATTCGGAGGATAATTAAAAGACATGTCACTAGTTAGAGCGCTCTTAGGTGATATAATTGGCCTAGGGAAAGATACCTTAATCATTGAATGGGCTCAATTCTTTTAGTATACTAACCCTACACTGAACAAGGATGTGCGTAAGCTAGGGTTTATTGATATCCAATTATGAAGGAATACCTAGACATGTAGAAGTGATATAAAGAGTATATTTAATGATTGGATCAACAAAATGAAAAGGGTAAGCCCTCATAAAGGCGTCAAGTTGAAGCTTGGCTACAATTAGGGTTTCTAGAGCACAAAATAGATTAGGATGACGTCAACACTATTCGGTGAGGACTCACCATAATAAGAGTTAGATTTGCATTTAAAAGGAAAAAGGACTCTAACCCTAAATTTTCATCCACAAACATCAAGTCAAAATGTCCCCAACTATAAATCGGGAAGGGATCCTCTATTTATATGATGTATATCCTTTCACATTTACAAAAATATTACTATTATAAGCTCTCAAAGGCCTAAACTCACATATAAAAAACCACCTAGCAAAACCATCTCAAGATAAGGTGAAATTCGCAATCATTAGGGACAATGTTCATAGATGCATCACCGTGGACCACACTTAATTTTTAAGGGTGTAATAACAATTGAAACTGAGATCACATTCAAATAGCTAAATAGAATAAGAACCATAAAAGTGTTCCCTAACTTTGTTAAGGATGGCTATATAATCAGCCCTATTATAATGACAATGGAGGGGAAGGACTTCAAGGCAAGGTGCCATGGCCATGCGACCAGTTGATAAACATCCATCATCCTTACTGTATAGATGCAAAGAGGGAGCAACCATGGAGGCATGAGTTAACCCATCCTTAATCCTACTCTTTCCACCCCTCTGAGGAAACTTTTTCTTCTTTTTTAAAATCTTTAAAAATTTGATGCCCCCAAAGCGCTTCTGGAGTAAAGGCGCGTCAACGCCCTCTGAGTGTGTGACACCGACGAGGTTCCAGATTACACTTCTAGCACTTTTATTCACATGTTAGATATATTACGTGTGTGGAATCCAACATGTAATCAAAACACAAGTATAATGCCCAAACACTCAATTAACATTCCTCTCATGTGCAAGTGTCGCCACTCCATTCCAAGTGTTGCAACCCCCTGTAGCCGCTACAACTCTGGATCTAGTACGTAGTTGTTGCAACTTCCTATAGGCGCTACAACTCTAGATATAGTACGCAGTTGTTGCAACTCCGATTATAATCATCATTGTTGCAACTCTGGCGTTGACACTTACAGAGATAATGATGCTGCAACTTACGTATGATCCAATGAAGATACTACAACTCTTGTGTTGCCACTTTGTTGCTCAATTTTCTACGTTTTTCCTTATTGCAACTCCTATTTCCATAACTCTCGTTGTTACAAATCTGACATATCATGCCAAATCTTTGTGCAATGGTTCAACTATACAGTCAACACAAGTTTCCCACGATAGAAGATGACATAGGCAAGTGGGTTAGCGATTAAGGAGGACAACTCACATACTAATGACTCCCAATTAATCCGAGTTAACATTTGTTAACCGCATACCAAATTCAAGAAAGAGTTTTTGAAGGATGAGCTACCCGATTCTCTTATAGGTTGGCTATCCGATCTTTAACTCAATTTATATGCTAACATTTTGTATAAATACTTGAATTCCTTCAAAGCCTTAGGGGAAAGAAAAAGTATTGAAACACATTGTGTAATTTCTACATTCCTACAATGAAAAGTGTCTTTTGCTCCAATTATTCGATGGTGTTCTCGTATTATATTGAATTGAAGATTTAATATTACCTTGTCTAAGGAGGTAGGGCCCCCTCCTTAGCCTGGTACTGCTTGTAGCACTAGCTTATATTTTGTGTTTATAATTATATTAATTTGTAGTTAATCACTCTGGTTGCAACTCCATTATTTTCCTTTTGCTACAATAACACTCTTATGCCACATTTCTATTGACTAATTATTGCTACAACTCCAAGCTATACATTTCAGGCATTAGCTTCATGGGTAATTGATTGTCTAATTAATGTCGTGCAGATTTGTGTTTCTGGAAATTTTGGTTATTGTTGCAAGTCATTTGTAGCTTATTTTTGCCTAATTTTCAGCACGGTAGTAGTTTATAGATCAAGAGTTGCGTGAATCTTATTTCTTGATTTATAGGCCTTATTTTAAAATTATTTATTAATCACATTTTCATAATAAGCATGTGTTATTGCATAAATGTTACAACAATGAAGAATATCATCATACTTGAACAAGTCACCTCTAGTGGCTATTGTTTTACTCTATCAGTGTGTTTACTTTCATTCAATTGTGATTCACCTTCCTTGCGATTTACTTTCTTGCAAAGAGTGCTTCATTCCCTGCAAGGTGTGGTGTGTTTGATTAGATAAGTGACATGTGAAAGCATCCTTATCTTGTACTTTGGTAACATTTAGATTACAACAACCTCAAGATACACAACAAATTGCACCAATCACTAGGCACAATGATAATAGATGCATCATAGTGGACCACACTTAATTGTTAAGGACGTAATAACAACTGAAATTGAGATCACCTTCAAATATCTCAATAGAATAAGTTCCATAAAAGTGTTCCCTAATTTTATTAAGGATGGCTAGATAATCAACCCTATTGCTTCTTTCTAGCCCCCAAGGGGAGGTGACATGTCCTAGGTCAACCCTTCAATCCATAGGTTCTTGTGATTATAATGGGAATGGAGGGGAAGGTCTTCACGAAAAGGTGCCATGGCCATGCAACCACTTGATGGAGGTCCATCATCCTAAGTGTATAGATGAAAAAAGGGAGCAATCATGGAGGCAAGGGTTAACCCTTCTCTCATCCTAGTCTTTCCACTTCTCTGGGGCAACTTTTTCATCATTTTTAAAAGCTTTCACTGTGTAATACCCTAGAGCGTTCCTCGAATTACAGCGTGTCGAGGCCCTCTCTAAGCGTGAGACATCGACGAGGTTCCTTAAAGTTGCAATGACCAACTTACGAGTATTTGCCTCCCAGATTA
Source organism: Pinus taeda (assembly GCA_000404065.3). Lineage (NCBI taxonomy): Eukaryota > Viridiplantae > Streptophyta > Pinopsida > Pinales > Pinaceae > Pinus > Pinus taeda. Next base: position 21,920 of record APFE031260825.1, read on the forward strand.
CACTCTTAGCACTTCTATTCACATGTTAGATATATTATGTTTGTGGAATACAACATGTAATCAAAACACAAGTATAATGACCAATCTTCAATTAACATTCCCTCTCACGTGTAACAGTCCAATCATCACATTATTATTGTCATATTACAATATTATGTCACATTCATACAATACAATAATGCCCATAAAGAGGTACACCAAGATATCGAAAAAGGGGCCATTAGTAAACCCACAAATGTTATCATAAACATTTCACAAATGCATTACATTGGTGCAAAATATCCAAGATAGCTCTATATCTAATCCTAAATGAAGCCCTAAAATCTACATTCAAAACAACCTACTCAATCCACCCATGAGTTCGCACCTTTGGTTGCAAAAGAGACTTCCGAGTGCGGCATATGGCTATCTCAAAATAAGGTCTAAACATCTTCATCTATTGCTGAAATCACAATTCCAAACGCTTAGCTACAATCATCGTCCAACTCGTGCATAGAACCTCCTCTTGAAATTTGGTCAGTTAAGTTTGTTTCTCTACTTTACTCTTGAGGATAGACGAAACCTCAAATTCAATTCCGCCATATTTTGTGGCTCGGACTTGCGGCAAGGTTCAAAGTTGTTGTTAGACACCTAATTTGTTGGGGTTATGGTGGACGATTACTGCATGTCCATGAAACCGTGGAAGTTGAAACCAACGGTTTGTATGTTGCATTTATATGTACATGATTCTTAATAGAAGTTGAATTAATTTGCAACAGTGGTATCAAATTGTGGTAGATATGATATTCATTGAATAGAATTAAAATACTACTCGACGTCAATATGGGCGTAGAAAAACTTTGTCATAGTGTATGTTGGCCTTGGAATCGACCACGCCATTGTTTGGTCAGAAGAGAGCATAGTCCAAAGGGACATTGGTCAGTTTCTCATGTAGCCGACAGAGAGGTATAGATTAACCAAAAAGGGCACGTGCATCGCTGAAAGAAGTCCAAGAGTTGCTTCATGTAAGCCAATGTTTTTTCATTAAATATCCACTACGAGGTAGTAAGGATGACTTGAAGGCCTCGAAAGAGTGTGTCATGGACACCTTGATGGTGTCGTCCAGGTTGAGGCTCACCATGGCCGAGTATATATTCATATATTAAGTTGACATCATTTGCGAAACATTGCTCCCTTCGTTTCTCAAATGGTTGAAGATTTTTGGTGGTCTTGTAAGTATATTGTGTTCATAATATTCTTTACCAAATATTTTAATCAATTTATATATTGCAGTATGCAGAGTGTCAATCCAATGTCTGTAAGTTACTAAAACATCACTAGTAGTATATTTCTAGGTGCATTTTTTGGTAATATAAGCCAAATGTCTCTTCGTATGTGAAGATTTGTACAATAAACTATTGCAACATTTTAAGCATTCGTCCCTAAAGAGGTTCATAAATATCATCGATTGGTGAAGCCGCAATAGCTACAATTGATCCAAAAGCGGAGCAATGTGACGGGAAGGCAAAAAAGAGAAAATATAAAATCTCTATAATTAGACCTAGGCATATGGAGGTTGGCTTATCTTGTACTAGTTCTTTTTATTTCCCTACCTCTCCTTTTCAGTTTTGGGTATATAACACGTGTTTTTGTGTGTCTCCAATCCGCCCAACATAGAAGAATATTCTCCCATATGCTGGTGCATGAAGTAATTGCTAATGGAGACACATGCCCTGACCACATCAATCAATTGCATTGTAGCTCGAATATTCAAAACATATCTCCTTACAAACTCAAACTCTCATGGGGAGATAAGATGTATTTAGTTGGCCCATGCGATAACCTTGTTGAAATTTGGTACCAGAGGACAGGTGGTTCCCTAAGGCTTTGATCTTTGGCCTAGGGAAGAGTGTCCAAAAGAATTTAATAAAGTTACTAAAGTCTAATTTTAAAGCGACTTTAATAAAGTCAATGTAAAATTAGAAAGGAAAAGTGACTTTGGAAATAAATGACTAAGTGGGTTTTTATTAAAGTGGGGTGAATTAAAAAATAGAAAGTGAGATTTAAATAAACATTTAATCTCAGCCCTAGATCTCAATCTATTTCATCGATTGGATTTAGGGATTACCCAAAAGTCACTTAGGGTTAGATTAAAGGAGGAAAAGGTCATTCATTCTTTCATGAGAAGATTGAGAGAAGGAGAGCAAGAGAGCAAGGGAGATTTCTAGACAGGGAGGAGAAGGAGACAACAGCTTGGCACACATTCCAAGGCAGCATTTTAGCAAATCCGTACAGCTGAGTGAGCACACAGTGAAAGGCAAAATTTGGGCACAATTTTCTAGAAATCCGTACAGCAAGTGCACAGAAATCGAGGAGCAGAAATCTGTACAACAAGTGGTTATACCTTGGCATGCAAATCAAGGCAAATCCGTACAACCGTACTGATGGTTTCTTTTCTGCACAGAAATCGAGGAAATCCGTACAGCGTATTTATGGCATCTTGCATGCTTTTCTAGGCAGGCCGTACAACAACATTTAAGGTTGAAATTGGGCCCAAAAATCGAGGAGGCCGTACAACATTTATTGTTGTTCTGTTTTGCTGTTTGCAAATTTTTCCAGTTGGCTGTGAGGCATAGAAAACTAGATAAGTTGTAAAAGTTTGCTTGTTGATTTTTTGCTAAATATTTCTCACTGTAAAAAGCATTTTCCAGAAATAAGAAGGAGCTTTCGAACTAGTTTTTCCCAAGAGTTGTAGGGGGTTTTTCTAGGGTCACCTTGACCAAAAATCACTGTGTTTAAATGTGTTGAATGACTGTTTGTATGTGCTGATATTTATTTCTGCATTTTCTAGCATTCTGTAATAGTTCCAGAATTTGTGTTTTTAGCAAAATTTATTTTCCAGTTGTTGAATGTATGGATATGGGAAAGGGCATTTAACTATTTTGGAGAAATAAGGTGAAACTGAAAACCGGGGTGGGAAATGAGAAATTTTTACAAACCTGTGAGGGAAAGCGATATTTCTCTTGTGCAAAAGGGAGCCTGAAGGGAAAAATACCCATCATTCAATCCATAAGGAAAAGAATGACATTTCTATCGATAAGCATCTCCTAGAGATAAAGTTTGCATATTTTAGTGCTCCTCTTGATTATTCTAGGTTGACGAGGAAATGTCCAACAAGTGCGATATGTTGAGATACGGTGCTTGTTGTTCCCATCGAACAAGTTGTAGTTGTGATATTTTTCTAGCGCAATTGTAGCCATGGGCTCAAAGAGAGCATAATCAATTTAATAATCAGAGCGGGGAACGTGAAGGTTGTATTGCGCAGGAGCTCTATACATGTGGACGCTCCAACTTGATTCGCTGCCACCCCAAAACTCTGAATCTCATGAGATGCATGGCAATATAAAATATGAATCGAGGACTGTCCAAAAGTACCGAAGCTCATGAGATGTGTGGCAAATGTAATAAGTTAATCGAGGAAAATATGGGCTTCTATCGGTGGTTACTACCTAGAATATGTCAATGGTTAAATTCCTCTAGAGTTTCATTAGTTTTAAAATATCATTGGTTGATGTACATTCTAGTTAGTCTTGACAATGATAGTTTGAGCATGGATGGAATGATTCATTAACGCTAAACTTTAAATACATCTAAATTCACATGAATCTCATTTAGCAAAAAAAAATTATTGGTTGACTTTGTAAGTGGGTGCATTTTCAGTTGAAGCCGACACACTTATATTTATGAGCCTGAGTTATTGTAAAATGGCTCGAATTACTAACATATTAGAGTTACTGAACACTCTAATACTATGTAATGTTCATAACACAATCCAAATCAACAAGGAAACTCTCTCTAACATTTGAACTTATCTACAAAATAAACAAGACAAGATAGAATTTTTGCAACTCAAATCTCAAATTTAGCAAAATGAACTACAAGAGAAGAGTTGTGATTCTGAATTGGTTCATGTTCAGAACAACTCCCTTTCTAAATCTGACTCTCATCAATAGTTAAAGGATTGTGCATAACTCTTCCTTGGAGAATCTAAATTCGATTACACTGGTGGCATTGAAAAGAGGACGCAGAGGGCTACTGCAGGTCACAATTTCAGAACTTAAAGATCCGAAAGTACAAAGTTACGGTCGTTTCAAGATCGAGCTCCTAAAATCAAGAAAAAGCGAGATGAGGAAGTTTGATGGCAAGGATCCGATAAATTGGATACTATAGATGGAGAAATATTTTTATCTACATGGTGTACTACTATTAAAAAAGGTATGTATTGCATCTTCATATTTAGAACAAGATCAATTTTTATGGTATAAAGGGCTTTGTTCTCGTAAACAACTTGTTACGTGGTCAACTTTCACGGAGGAAATTAATGCACATTATGAGGATACAAAGAGCAACACCTTCTTTAGAGAAACACCACAACAATTGGAAGAAAAAAGAGAAAAAGAGCTTTGTTACAAAGTGGAAAGAAAAATTATGGAAATAAGGAAGTCTACCCCGCACAGCTATAAAGATGGAAGTGTTGTTTCTCCTATGCTTCCACAACCTATAAAGGTTACACCACAACAATTGGAAGAAAAAAGAGAAAAAAGGCTTTGTTACAACTGTGATAAAAAATGCACTAAAGGTCATAATTGTGTTGAGAAGAAATTATTTTACATAGAGTATGAAGAGGAGGAAGAAAAGGATCAAGAAACATCAAAAGAAGAGGATATACGCCAAGACCCAACCCCAGAGAAAGAAGAAATGAGTCCGACCATATCTTTTAAAGCATTGGCAAGAATTACCACTCCTCAAACTCCCAAGATAGAAGGACATATCAAGGAGAAAAAGGTTCAAGAAGTGAAAGATCACATCAAGAAAGAAGAAATGAATCCAACCATATCTTGTAATGCATTAGTCGGAATTACCACTCCTCAAACTATCCAGATAAAAGGACACATGAAGTGAAAGATCACATCGAGCATCAAGAAATGAATCTAGCCATATCTTGTAAAGCATTGGAAGAAATTACCACTCCTCAAACTCTCAACATAGGACATATCAAGAAGAAAAAGGTTCAAGCAGTGAAAGATCACATTGAGCATCAACAACAAGTTCTCCAACTTTTAAAGGATAACACCACTTTGGTGCAAAATCGAATGAAACAACATGTAGATCAACATCATAGTGAAAAATGTTTTGATGTAGGTGATTTGGTATTTTTACCGCTACATCTCAAGCAAGCTATGACCTTACCGAATGGGAAGACACTTCAAGGTAAAAATGGATCATGATAGTCTTAAATACTTTTTAGAACAACTATTATGTTTAGAAGAAAGGATAAGGATGTGGAAGCATTGTTTTGTGCTATTTCTATTATTCAACCAGATTGGATAAACGAAGCAAGGGATGAATGGAAGAAGGATGAAGAAGTATGGCCACTCATTCAAAAGTTGTAGAAGATCCCAATTCAAACAATATTGCTAGAACTTGAAGAGGAAGGAAAAATCATATTGGAACCTGGAGCAGTTATAGAAGCAAGAACCTGACAGCTACGAAACTGATCAATTTCAGAGTATCTCATCAAGTGGAAGAACTTACCCGCTGAAGATTCCACATGGGAGGACAAGAATTTTATACAGAAGCATCAAGAACTACTCAAGCGTTGAGGACAACACTTTTTGAAGGAGAGGGGCATGTTAGGCCCCTATACAACTAGTGTAACCCCTTATTGTTATTAGTGCAACGCCCTTATTATATTGTTGTACCCATGTAGTCCCCATATTGTTACTATTGTGCCCCATAGAAGCCCACTATTGTTATTATTGTGCCCTTACATTATTATTGTCATGTCAGCTCTGATTATATTATGACCCATTAGACTCCTATATATAGAAAGGAAGTCTTTTCATTTGTATAATCTAAGAATTGTTCATTTGTGTAATGTAAAGGAGGTTGCCCCCTCGAAGAGGCTGAATTCTAAGGTGTTGATCTACCTTTTCTATCTTTTTGTGAACTGGTTTCATAAAAATCATGTTGTTAAAGAAGAACGTAAATCATGGAATCGAAAAACATGTACCTTTCGTGGATCACATAACCATACATTTTCTAAGTGTTGGAAAAGAATAAAAGCACCCAAAAGGAGGAGGCATGAAAGACCCCCTCAACAACAGGTAAAGAAACATGTTAAGTAGATATGGAGGAAGAATATGTATTGCAGTCATTGCAACAGAGGTGGCCATCAAAGAGCCACTTGTTGGAGGCTCCATCCAGAGCAGCACCTTGAAGACAAAGCATCGGTGCATGAACTAGGTGAAACAATTCTTAGACAAGAAAAACTACCACAAGAGGATGACCCATTCATAGCGATAAGTGAAAAATGGTTTCTAGATATGTTAGCTTTTCATGGTTGTGTTTTTGTAAATCATTTGTTGCATTTTAAAATGTAAAAGTGATGATGGGTTTTCCATCACTTGTCAGGCAACAATGATGTCTGGTCTTATTTTGAGTTGCATGATAAACTGTGAAAGTGATGTCGTGCTTCCATCACTTTTCAAGGAAACAATAATGTTTGGCCTTATTTTTGTAAATCATGTGTTGCAGTGATGATTTGTTGGCCTTGTTTTCATAGCTGGGAGATTGTTTCCATTTCGATGTAAACTTGACCACCGAGTATGTGTTATAAACTAGTGGCAAGTGTGGGATATTTGGGTCATTAGTTGGTCATGAAATTCAAGCATGTAATTTGCAAAACAATGTACTACAGGTTGCAGAGGTTGCAGGTGTCAGCTCATCGCTTAAGGATCCAAAGAACAAAGGTGAAGGAGATGGAAGTGAGACCTTTTAGGATGCTTGTGATGCAGACAAGGTACATCAAATTTGCAGATTATTTTTCATTCTTTTGGAGGACCAAAAGCTCCTCAGTGGGGAGGATTGATCCAGGTGGCTCTAGAGACACACACAGGACAAAGAGGGCTTATGCAAGCTCGAAAATCAAAGTGATCAAAATGATTTCAAACTAGGACTAGAGCGCAGATCTTGTCTTCTTGATTGTAGTGGTGTGAACGGTTCGTCAATCCGAGCTTGTATGAGGGAGAATGAGCCAGTCAAAGTTTTGTTCAAAGTTGGACTGTGGGCTAGGTTTAAGTGTTCTACAATTTGACCGACCTTGTGGCATGAAACCTAGCTCTCGAAAGCGGGCAAATTTGTTGGATCGTTAATTTGTCTAATATATATATATATATATATATATATGAGTTGGCGGGCCACCACCCCCGCCACCCCAAACTATATTGCAATAAAATTTAATTTTTTATGGGTTGATGGGCCATGACCCCTGCTAGCCCTCCCCCAACCACTGCACACTTTAAACAATGTTACAAAGGGGTGGGCGGGCCACCTCCGGTGGACCTGGCCCACACCCCAACCCACTTAACAAACATATATTGTATTAAAAGAGAGGCGGTGGGAGTTGAACCCATGACTGGCGGGAGGGCTGGCCTTGCCCACGTGGTGGCCCCATATGGTGGTATATACCAAGAAACACTCCACCACCATGTGTCACTCAAAACAATGCCCCTTGTACCATATATGATGGCTCCCACACAATCGACCGACAGAGGTTAAGGGGCGGGCCACCCAAGGTGGACCCGACCCCATCAAAAATTAAAAGCGGGTTAACTAATTGTTAAATGTGAGTTTTTAAAAATATTTCGTGTTAAAAAAAGGGAGGAGTCGGAGTTTGACCACCTGACTTCCTCCACCAAATTCGGAATTTCAAACCAATCCACCTACAACATTTTTGTTGAACAATCTGCCCAACGCATTTTATATAAACCCATTTGTCAGTTTGCCCAGGAGCATGGAGGAGCCAAGAGTGTGCATGAAAATTGAGGTGCTAATTTTTTTAGTTAATTTTTATTGCAGGGTGGAACCATGAACCTGGGAATAACACAGGCGGAACCATGATTGGGTGAAATTCTCAGGAGGGCGAGATTTTGCCATTGTCCGAATTGGACAAACTTTATGTCGATCCTAAACCTCTCATCGACATGAACCTGATGGCGCAGTCAAAATTTTGATCTGAGCAACAGATCTTTAGATGACCTGGAGGAGGGAATCTTTGAGGAATCTAGGGGGAATCAAAAGGATTCCTTAAGCCCTAGATTTACATTTTCTCAAAATTCATAAATTTGACAGTCAATTTTACCCTATTTGACGCCACAAATCTGATGGTGCATTCAGATTTTCCATTTGATCATTTCATATTTTAGCCACTTTTCAAAGTGGAGTTCATGTATTAGCATTCATGTGTGAACAACCATTTCCATGCAATTCGATGCCGCAAGATCGATGGTACGACCAACTTTAGCAGTTTGGCATCCTTTTCTTCAGATGGCCCCAGGATGTGAGGTATATGCAGTGTGTTCATGTAATTCTTTTTTCTATGAGATGCATTGTGCTGCATATATCCCTATTTGATGTTTGATGCGGGATCTTGTTTTCTTACTTGATTCATGATTCCTGCTTGATGTGACGCGAAATTAGCTGTGGGATGTACTTATTGTCATGATTCGTCATGTTTTGCTTGAGACCCCTTTGTTGTTATGTTTATGGGATACTCATGTGTCGCCATGTATGTTTTCATTGAGATCCCTTTTATGCCATGTTGGTGGGATGCTCATTATCATCATGCATGGGTTTATGTCGTACTGATAGGAGTCCTTTTTGAATGAGAGTTCTTGCAGCAGAATATCTCTTGGAGCCACTCGTGCGTGAGGTCAATTTCCTTGTATGATAACGACACCACCACCTATGTACATCATCACTATTGACAACACTTAATGTAGCGACCTACACCATCTTGACACTGGGGCCCAGAGATGTAGTCCCTCTTGGACGAACTCCGTTATCAACGTCTTATTATTTTATGTTGCTGATGATTTTCATGTTCCTGCTTCTTTACAACATGCATATATGTTCAATTATGCTATTTTAAATGCAATTCTAATCACATCACGAAAGTAAAAGATATTGGTTAAATCTGGGAGCTGAGTCAACCCGGATCAAGTGGTATCAGAGTTGTCTTTGCGAGAATGTGAATTGCAAGCGTGAACAATGGAACGTGCAATGACAAAGGATGAAAAAGCGATGTATGAAACCATGCTCAAAATTTCCCAAAGGGTGGAAATAATGTATGAAACTCTACAGAAAGAGAAAGAGGAAAAGGAGCGATTGCAACTTCATTTGCAAGCCACAGAAGAGGTGTCGGAAGAACTAAAGCACAACAACCAAAGTCTTCAAATAGATAATGTTGAATTGAAGATGCTTCTACAAGAAGAGAAGGAGGAAAAACAAAGTTTGCTACGACAGCTGCAAGCTAAGGACGAGGCCTTGGAAAAGCTGCAACATAACCCATGTGAGGTAAAAATTAATTCTCTAAATTCATGTATGTGTCCTGACGATGATTTCACTATTTTTTTAAATCATACCACAGGAATTGGCTCCAAACTGTTGAAGAAAATGGGTTATGAAGGAAAAGGATTGGGCATTAAAGGCTAAGGCATTGTTAACCCCATCAAAGTAGAAGAATTACACTGTCAGGCAGGACTTGGGTATGTTGGAAAGGAAGTTTGGGAATCCGTTGAGACAGTTAGCGAACCACCAACAAAATATGATGAGAAGCCCTCATCAGTTCTTTCCAAATCGACAGAGGAGTTAAAAAATGTTGATTTCCTTTCGGTTTCATCTTCGCATAGTATGATTTCTGTTGTAGATGTGGAGATACCAATTACAGGGACAAACATGTGGCTCCTTACAAGGACGAGGCATGAGGAAGAAGAAGAAATTGGTGTTAATAACCAAGGCATAACTCAACCATTGGAGGTTGTGTAGAGACCTCAATTTGCAAGCTTGGGATACACCAAAGGAGAATGCTCGAAGGTGTTAGATTCTTCTAAGACATCGTTGAAATCATCAAGGAAAGAGAATGATGGGAACACATCCCCATCATCCCATGGCAGTGCCCATGGCAGGAAAAGAGCTCATGCAATCTCTTATCACCATAATGACACTAGAGACAACAAGGAAAGGTACAACCAGTTTCAATATTCGAATGTTCATTTCGATTATAATCATGTTGTTAAAGATGAACATAAATCATGGAACCGAAAAACATGTACCTTTCGTGGATCACATAACCATACATTTTCTAAGTGTTGGAAAAGAATAGAAGCACCCAAAAGGAGGAGGCATGAAAGACCCCCTCAACAACAGGTAAAGAAACATGTTAAGCAGATCTGGAGGAAGAAGATGTATTGTAGTCATTGCAACATAGGTGGCCATCGAAGAGCCACTTTTTGGAGGCTCCATCCAGAGCAGCGCCTTGAAGACAAAGTGTCGGTGCACGAACCAAGTGAAACAATTATTCGACAAGCAAAACCACCACACGAGGATGACCCATTCACAGTGATAAGTGAAAAATGGTTTCTAGATATGTTAGCTTGTCATGGTCATGTTTTTGTAAATCATTTGTTGCATTTTAAAATGTAAAAGTGATGATGTCTTTTCCATCACTTGTTAGGCAACAATGATGTTTGGTCTTATTTTGAATTACATGATAAAATGTGAAAGTGATGTCATGTTTCCATCACTTTTCAAGGAAACAATAATGTTTGGCCTTATTTTTGTAAAAGCAATGATGATGTGTTGGCCTTGTTTTCATAGCTGGGGGATTGTTTCCATTTCGATGTAAACTTAACCACCGAGTATGTGTTATAAACTCGTGGCAAGTGTGGGATGCTTGGGTCATTAGTTGGTCATGAAAGTCAAGCATGTAATTTGCAAAACAATGTAATACAGGTTGCAGAGGTTGCAAGTGTTGGCTCATCACTTAAGGATCCAAAGAACAAAGGTGAAGGAGATGGAAGCAAGACCTTTCAGGATGCTTATGATGCAGACAAAGTACAAAAATGTTGCAGATTATTTTTGATTCTTTTGGAGGACCAAAAGCTCCTCAATGGGGAGGATTGATCAAGGTGGCTCCAAAGACACACATAGGACAAAGAGGCCTTATGGAAGCTCGAAAATCAAAGTGGTCAGAATGATTTCAAACTAGGACTAGAGCATAGATCTTGTCGTCCTAATTGCAGCGGTGCGAACGGTTCATCAATCCGAGCTCATATGAGGGAGAACGATCCAGTCAAAGTTTTGGTCAAAGTTGGATTGTGGGCCAAGTTTAAGTGTCCTACAATTTGACCAAACCCAGGGCATGAAACCTAGCTCCCGAAAGCGAGCGAATTTGTTGGATCGTTAATTTGTCTAATATCCCCTATATTAGACAAATTCGAAAAATGTGTATATATATATATATATTATGTATGTATGTATGTATGTATGTATGTATGTATGTATGTATGTATGTATGTGTATGTATGTATCTATATCTATATCTATATATACAGACATAGATACATATACATATACACACACACACACACACATATATATATATATATATATGTATATATGTATATACATATATAAATGAGGTGGCAAGCCACCACCCCAAACTATATTGTAATAAAACTAAATTTTTTATGGGCCGACAGGTCATGACCCCCACTGGCCCTCCCTCAACCACCGCACACTTTAAACAATGTTACAAAGGAGTGGGCAGGCCACCTCCGGTGGACCCGACCCACACCCCAAAGCACTTAACAAACATATGTCGTATTAAAAGAGAGGTCGGTGGGAGTTGAACCCATGGCTGGCAGGAGGGCCAGCCCCACCCACGCGAGGCCCCCATATGGTGGCATATACCAACCAACACTCCACCACCATGTGTCACTCAAAACAACGCCCCTCATACCATATATGATGGCTCCCACACAATCGACCGATGAAGGTTAAGGGGCGGGCCACCCAAGGCGGACCTAACCCCATCAATAATTAAATGCGGGTTAACTAATTGTGAAATGTGGGTTTTTAAAAATAGTTTGTGTTAAAAAAAGGGAGGAGTCGGGGTTTGACCACCCGACCTCCTCCACCAAATTCGGAATTTCAAACCAATCCACCTACAACAATTTTGTTGAATAGTCCGCCCAACACATTTTATATAAACCCATTTGTCAATGCACCCAGGAGCATGGAGGAGTCAATAGCATGCACGAAAATCGAGTTGCTAATTTTTTTAATTAATTTTTATTGCAGGGTGGAACCATGAACCTAGGAATAACATAGGCAAAACCATGATTGGGTGAAATTCTTCGGAGGGCGAGATTTTGCCATTGTCCGAATTGGACAAAATTTATGTGGATCCTACACCTCTCAGTGACACGCACCTGATGGCGCAGTCAAAATTTTGATCTAATTAGCATATCTTTAGATGGCCCGAAGGGGGGAATCTTTGAGGAATCTAAAAGATTCCTTAAGCCCCATATTTCCATTTTCTCATAATTCAGAGATTTGACAGTCAATTTTATCCTATTCGACACCACAAATCTAATGGCGCATTCAGGTTTTCCATTTGATCATTTCATTTTTCTGTCACTTTTCAAAGTGGAGTGCAGGTATCAGCATTCATGTGTGAACATCCATTTCCATGCGATTCGATGCCGCAAGATTAATGGTATAGCCAACTTCAACATTTTGACATCCTTTTCTTCAGATGGCCCCAGGATGTGAGGTATATACAATGTGTTCATGTACTTCTTTTTGATATGAGATGCATTGTGCTGCATAGATCCCTGTTTGATGTTTGATTCGGGATCTTGTATTCTTACTTGATTCATGGTTCCTACATGATGTGACGCGTAATCAGCTGTGGGATGTACTTGTTGTCATGATTTGCCATGTTTTGTTTGAGATCCCTTTGTTTTTATGTTGATGGGATACTCATGTGTCGCCATGTATGTTTGCATTGGGATCCCTTTTATGCCATGTTGGTGGGATGCTCATTATCATCATGAATGAGTTTAGGTCATACTAATAGGATTCCTTTTTGAATGAGAGTTCCTGCAGCGGAACATCTCTTGGAGCCACTCCTACGTGAGGGAAATTTCCTTGTATGATAGTGATTCCACCACCTATGTACATCATCAATATTGACAACACTTAATGCAGCATCCTACACCATCATGACAACGGGGCTTGGAGACGTAGTCCCTCCTGGACGAACTCCGTTATCAATGTCTTGTTATTTTATGTTGTTGATGATTGTCATCTTCTTTCTTCTTTACAACATGCATATATGTTCAATTATGCCATTTTAAATTCAATTCTAATCACATCACAAAACTAAAAGATCTTGGTTAAATCTGGGTGCTGAGTCAAATCGGATCATGAGGTCACAAGATGATATTATAACTTTGTTGTTTCTCCCTCTGTGCTCATGCCATCTCAAAATGAACACAAGTGCACATTTGGGTCTCTCTTGTTTCTTTCTCTAGCTCCATATCACAAACCATTCTTGGCTTAGAACTTTGCCTTTGGAAGTTTTCTCATGGATCCACGATCCCTTTTCCACTGCCATAAAAATTCTCACAGATCAATACAACTCCATATTCAATTTTTCATAATTTTTTGGTGTCTTTCATCTTTCCACTTACACTTGGTAGCATAATGCCTTCTTATTCTTCAACCACTAACATAGTGAGCACCATTTCCTCTCAATGTTGCATAGACACAATAAGATATATTTTGTTGTTCCCTTCATCTACTTCATTGGAATAATTCCCCTAATGACCTTAATTGAGTTAAACATATGTTGGTGGAACTTTTTTTCCATGGTGAGTTTGGATCATGTACGTCTCCCCATCGTTATAATACAATAATGAGTTGAACACCCGTAGTTGAGATGAATTGCTTAAAATTTCGTTGATCCACTAGGGGTTTTCAATCTATAAATGTTTCTCAAACCCTAATTTGTTGGATAGGATTGATTATGCCACTTGGTTGCAATATAATGGCCTCATAACTATTCAATCCTTTCCCCAAAATGTATTAGAATTTGGAAATTGAACTTTGACAAAAGAAATTGGTGTACCATGTGAAATAGCATCATGAATGAGAGGATTATAACCTCTCTTCTTCTTTATTTTTTTTTCTCCTCTCTCCCCCAAATTCCCACCCTTGTAAACCCTGACAACCCGTAGTCATATCACATTAATCTCTCATTTATCAATCATGGGATTAGTTGTTGGGTGCTTGGTTAAAAGGGGTAGTGGGAGGGATCACTTAATGTTACATATCCAAATACCAACCAAATTTATTTTCTCATGGAAATTATTTATTCCCAACAATTTTTTATTTAACAAAATAAAATCACTAGTATTTTTAACCTCTAGAAATATATTTATGCAACATATTTCAAATCAGAGAGATCAATGACACATTGCAAAAATAATTCACCCACAACAATTCTCCATAATCTATTAATTTGGAAAATCTGGGTTTTCGACTCATAGAAATATAAGGAAAAATACAATAATTGGAAACTATAACTTGGCCGCCCATATGATGAATTTGGCCCAAGGAATTCAGCCACCTGGAAATTGACCTCTAAAGGAAATCAACCTCGAGAAATTTGGCCCAATAAATCCACTGGAAAATCAACCCCGTGCCCTCCAAACAAGTGCTATTGTGCCTTAATAAAATCAACCTCTAGCAAATTGGCTACTCTAATAAAATCGATCTCTCTCCAACGACTTGGCCTCCTAGATTCACCCTCAATTCTTCCATACTTCTCCTCCTCTTCTCTCCATTCTATTGAGCCACTCGCACTAGAGAAAATCATGCTCTCTTGTTGTGACTCACTCTCTTGAGCTCTTGTGCATCTTCACCTCTTCATTGTGCTTCCTTTATAATCTTCATTAAGTCCAAATACCTAACCTGAATATCCCTTCTAGGATATATTGGAGATAAATGGTTGATATTCTTTCTAAGTCACTTAAATAATTAAATTATTTATCCTTAGAAAATGTCTTAATAGTCCACAATAATTAATTGAATTTAATTATTGTACTTTTCCTAAGTTAGACTTAAGAAATAAGACATAAATCACTTAATCCACCATGCAAACACCTAGAGAGGTAATAAATCATCTTCCACATGCTAATACACCAAGTGTATGTATAAGACCTTCCGAAGCTACCACAAACTTCAACACTTAACCCATCCTAAATTGTTAAGGGGCTTACTTTCCAACCTTTGTGAGTCTCCCATAACAAACCACAAAGAAACTTGGTTGATATGAGCCATTGGATGGTGGAGGTAGATCAAATGGATAGAGAGGAACATAAGTCCAACACCCTATTGTTACATCAAACAATTACATTGTGTAGAAGAGGATGGGAATTGAATGAGCCCAAAAAATCAATAGAGGGAGATCCTATGGAAGAATAAATCTCACATGTCACATCAACACTCAAACTAGCATGTAGAGGAAGGTTCATCAAATGGAGGGGATGAATCTCAATGGTGGGTGATTCCATAGAGCATGAAGCCTATGCACCATGTCAAACTCCTAAGCAATATGGTTGGAGAAAGACATGTTTACATCATGTTATCGAGGTAGTTGAAAAGTGTAACCTTATGATGAGGTCACAAGATGATATTAGAACTTTGTTGTTGCTCCCTCTGTCTCATTCCATCTCAAAATGAACACAAGTGCACATTTGGGTCTCTCTTGTTTCTTTCTCTAGCTCCATATCTCAAACCATTCTTGGCTTAGCACTTTGCCTCTAGAGGTTTTCTCATGGATCCACGATCCCCTTTCTAATGCCATAAAACTTCTCACAGATCAATACAACTCCATATTCAATTTTTCATAATTTTTTGGTGTCTTTAACCTTTGCACTTACACTTGGTAGCATAATGCCCTCTTCTTATTCAACCACTAACATAGTAAGCACCATTTCCTCTCAATGTTGCATAGACACAATAAGATATATTTTGTTGTTTCCTTCATCTACTTCATTGTAATAATTCCTCCAATGACCTTAATTGAGTTAACCATATGTTGGTGGATTTTTTTTTCCTTGGTGAGTTTCGATCATATACATCTCCCCATCATTATAATACAATAATGAGTTGAACACTCGAAGTTGAGATGAATTTCTTAAAATGTCGTTGATCCACTAAGGGTTTTCAATCTATAAATGTTTCTCAAACCCTAATTTTGTTGGATATGATTGATTATGCCACTTGGTTGAAATCTAATGGCCTTATAACTATTCATTCCTTCCCCAAAATCTAATAGAATTTGGAAATTAAACTTTTACAAAATAAATTGGTGTACCATGTGAAATAGCATTAGAAAGTAGCTCAATCACTGTGCTATAATCAATGATGTTTTTATTTGAGCAACAAATGCAAATCCCTTGCATACTCACTAGCTTGCCATTTAGAGAAAAGGCAACCCATGTTGCGAAGGATATGTTTCGAGTATTAGGGCTAGTACCATTGGCATAACCAATATATGGTTCGAGAGAGGTTGAAATCTACAATCCAAAAGTAAACAAAATCAACAGAAATTGTGGGAAACTTTGAAAAACACACTACAATCGCACTCAACACACCTATAGACAGTATGTACACAATGTACCATGCATGGGATCAAGCATAGTATTTTTTGAGGTACATCCCATTTCTAGGCTGCGCCAATGGAACTCCATCAAGATCTGCTAACTCATAAGCCCCTTTTGCATGGACTTGCTTGAAAATATATGGACCCAACAACATAGGATGGAACTTTCCTTGACCTAACTTGTCGGCCTCCTGGTCATATAAGAGAACTAGATCTCCTTTCGAGAAGATTCTAGGATGGACACTTTTGTCATATTGCGCTTTGATGCATCTTTTATGGGATTCATTAGCTAACGAGGCATCACATCGGGTTTCATCCAAATGAGTTAGATGTAAAAGATGCTCCTTCTCTGTGGAAGTAGCAGGAAGAAATTTGATAGCTAGTTTTAGCGATGGAATTCAACATTCGATGGGGAGGATCGCTTCTAGGCCATACACCAATTGGAAGGGTGTGAATCTAGTAGCAGTCCTAACTTAGGTTCAATCTACCCACAAGGCAGCAAATAGAAGCAAGTGTCAGTCTGATTTGTGGACCCCTATCATATGTTGAAGCATAGTCTTAAGAACTTTGTTAATCACCTCAACTTGTCTTTTAGCCTGAGGATAATATGGAGTGGAATTTTCATTTGAAAGTACCAATTTGGTAGCTAGTTCGATCATCATATGATTTCAAAAGTGCTTCCTGTGACCTGTTACTATTGCTTATGGAACACCGAAACTAGGAATCACGTGATTGAAGAAAAAGTATGCAGTCGTTTCGCCAGTATTATTGAATGTAGGCATCGCTTCAACCCACTTAGTAAAGTAGTCAACAACAACATTGATGTAACCATGCCCCCCAGCTGAATGAGGGTTACGTGTCATAAAATTGATGCCCCATTTAACAAAGGGACCAACGATGACAATGAGATGAAAAGGAGCAAGCGGAGCTTGAAATTTTTGATCATAGATATGGCATGCATGACATTTTTTGGACTGCGAGGATACAGTTGCGGAAAATTGTGGGCCAAAATTAATCGACGTGTAAGATTTTTTGTGCGGTAGCGTAATCAGATAAATGTCCACCTCATGCCCCCAAGTGGCATTCATTCAAGACTTTCTCAACCTCCTCAAGAGTGAGGTACCTCCGTAAAATCGTATCGATACCATAATGGTAAAGGGTGTCGCCAATAATCACATGGTTTCAGGATTGGTACCGGACATGTCGCTTCTTTGAGCAAGATGTATGAGGGCGGAAAATCTGCGTCTGGAGATAGATGAGAAAATCTCCATACCATGGGCCAGATGATGAGATCGGGAACAATGACTGATTTGGGATGGAATCTTATGATGCAGATTCATAATCAAGGGAAGGTAGATCTCACTTTAGCTCGACAAAAACTAAGGATTTCTTCGACTTGGATTTGATGGATTCTAGGTTGAACCCTTAAAGAATAATGATCTACTTAGAGTATTTTACCCCCAATAATTGACGTGACAATATGTATGTCATAGGGTTGCAATATGAAATGACTGTAGTTTTGCGAAGCAAGATGTAATGGCAAAATATATGGATGGCTTGTACGAATGCCAAAGCTAACTTTTCCACATAAGTAACGAATATCAGTATCGTTGAGGTTCTGAATCAAATAATAAATGGGATGTTCAATCCCTATATCATCTTCTTGTACCACCACCATAGCTATAGTAGAGATGGTAGCAACAAGGTACATGAAATAATAACGATGATAGTTAGGAGGATATAAAAGAGATGCCCGAACCAATACATCTTTCAAGGCATCGAACACTTTCTACGCAACGTCATCCCAATGGAAGGGAATCCATTTTTCCAGTAAGCAAGTAAATCCTTTGGCTAGTTCAACGTAGTTAGGGACGAACCTTATCAGGAATTTGGCTTTCTCTTGGAGTCTTTGTAACTGAACAAGAGTGGAAGGCACATGCAAGTCATATTGCCTGGAATTTTGAAGGATCAATACGAATTCCTTGTTTCGAAACTGTGAAATCGAGGAGTCAGCCAAAACGGAAATAGAACACACATTTGTGAAAGTTGAGTAGAATGTTATAATGTCTACAATGGAGGAAGATGGTCTATGAATACATGGGGTGATCAGCCCGACGCTTAGAGTGAGTAGGGAGATCTTCCAAATAGGGTTGCACGATGTGCTTTATATCATGGAAATCATTTCCATCACACGTTGAAATATGGCCCCTATGTTCTTTAAACCAAAAGGGAGCCTTTTATAAGCAAAAATATCCTAGGGACAAATAAATATGGTTTTAGGTTGGTTTGCCGGGAGAATGTTGATTTTAATATAGCAAGAGAATCTATCCATGAATGAATAAATTTCGTAGCCAACTCAGTCATCAACAATATGATCAATAAACTAGGTCGGGTAGTTGTCCTTTGTACAAGCTCGATTTACGTCCTGATAATTGACACATACTCGGATTGTGCCTTGTTTCTTCATGACAAGGACAACGTTCGATAATCAATAGTTAAAGGAACGAGGCATATGAAACCAACACAAAGAAGCTTTTCAATTTCAACTTTTATGCCAGTATATTTCTTGGGATGGACCAGACGGAGGCGATGCCGGGCGAGTTTGGCATCAGGATATGTCTTGATTTCGTGCACTATGATATTTGGGTCGATACTTGGAATTTCTCATATGTCTAGGCAAAGACATATTTGAACTTATGAAAATGGACTCTATAAATCTCAACTTCAGATGAAGTGCAAGATGCTCAGAGTCTAAATTTTTGACTATTCCTTGTTAAATCGAAATATTGAGAGGAATGGTTTCTTTGATATTCAAAAGGTTCTTTTTAGAGTCGATCTCATGAATGGAAACAAAATTCGTAAAGGATTCGATAAGATTAGGTGGGTACACACAACTGAGATTATCTTCAATGGTATCTGGGAAGGAGGAACGATGATGATGTTCATCCCATGATGTGACGTCTGACATCATGATCTCCATGATGATTTCATCTATAGAGAATGTACACGAGAAAGGATCAGAGGGCATGCCATAATCCAGTGATCGATCTACTCAATCGATGAAGAAAAAATATGGGTTTCACAAGCTTAGAAGATGGCTTCGTAATATTGCTCAATGGGGTTAAGTGACATCCGGTCGCTAAAAAATTTGATGTTAGTTTCATCAGGAACAATCCATGGATCGACTAGGATTGTAGATGATGATATCATGTTGATATAAGCAACCAAAGTGGAGGAGTTGGGAAGGGGAGGGGGAGGGAGCGAAAAAGTTCCCATAAGCGATGAATCCTTCAATAAACCAACTCCAATATGTTGATAGGAATGTAGGGCTTCCCCTACAAGAGGGACACTTCTAGTAACATTGGAATCAAAGGTGAAAACGATGAGTTGATCTATAGTCACGATCATGCCTTTATGAGGAAAGGTGATGATGCGGAAGTAAGTTGAAACGACGAAAGCCATAACATAAACCCATGTACGTCCTAGTGGAATATTATAATCCAAAGGTCTGTCAATAATTTATGCTTCAATGGAGATTACTTTGCCCCCTAATTCCACTTGGAGGGAATTCAAAATCCCACAAGGTTTGTATGTCCTTCCATCAAAGGATTTTAATGTGGTGGTCAATTGACTCAATTGGGGTGAACCAATCACCTTCCACCAAGACAAGGACATGATGCACGTAGAGGCTCCCTCGTCCACAATAAAACGATAAATGTTCTTACCATGGATAAATACCTGGATCTTAAAAGCTAACTGAGCCAAAAGTCTAGGGGTATAGTTTTCATGAGAGAAAACCACTAGGTTGGAATCCGATGGGACCACACGTCCAATAGATGACAATAAGGCCTTATTTTGGCTGGGGAAACTTTGCAACACCTCAAGAGTCGAAATAGTTGAAGGGGATTGAGCCAAGTATTTAATTACATTGTAATTTTGAGTAGATCTGGAATGAGGGTTGAAAACATACTTATGGATAACACCCTTTGGAGGCTTGATAGTCAATTCTGTAGGAACCAGAGGTGGAACATGATCAGATGAAGGTGGTGTCGAATTGGTAGGTTGATCAGTGGCCCAACTGTTCCATGGATTCACATTAACATAGTCCTTATTTCGAGTGGCCACCATGACATCAGATTTCTGCTTTGAGAAGGAAAGCATAAAAAATGTGTTAGAGGAAGAGGCATCCCAGGCAACCATATGGGTCTCCTAATTAGGAAATGGGTCGGTCAACACAGTTGGAGAAGTGGATTATTTAAGGAACTGATTCACCTCAGCGCAGTGTGAGCAATCACGTGTAAAGTGATCCTTGTTCCAAATCAAACATGGGTATCGAGGCTTTCATTTCTCATCGGAAGACCAAATTTGTTTGTTTATCCTGCGGTGAGGGATATTTCTTTTTATTACCTTTACCCTTCTTCTTGCTTCTAGGTTACTATTGCGACTTGCCTTTATCAAATGAAACACATTTATCTAAGAAGCAGAAGTCGCAGGAGGATGAGATGGAGGGTTTTGTGCTGGAGCGACAAGAGAAATACCAGATGGTGTACTTGCTGATTTCGAATTGGAGGAACCTATAATGCCATCAACAACACGATATTCTTTACCAGTTGGAGGAGGAAAAATATTCAAAGGTCTCGGAGTGTTTGGTATCTTATCATAGAGAGTGCCAGATTGGGTATAGACCAGATATAAATATTGAGAATGAGCAATAACCCGCTCTTTGGTCATGACTCCACCTTTGGCTGCATATTTTGTTATGGGAACCAACAAAGGTTTGACAAACCATTCTGCTAATAGTTGCTCAGGAACATAAGTCTTGACCAACCAGTGGCGACGCCTCCACTCATGAATATGATCCGAAATGTGAGTAGAGTTTGATTGTTTAAAGTTAGTCAATAGTTCTATTCCAGTTTCGTATTTGATGGGCAACTGAAAATGTGTGAGGAAGGTAGTGGCTGAAGTGTTGAAGTCGTGAAATGATGCTCTAGGTAATTCAATATACCATTTAGCTGTGGTACCCATTTAGTTGAATGGAATCATCATTAAGTGAATTAAATGAACACCATAGATGATACGCCATAACATGCATTGACATGTCTTCTCTAGGATTCCCATTGAATTTTGGGATATCAAAAGGAAACTTAGTGGGAATAATCGACCATCATGGCGAATGAGCAATGAGGTCATTAGTAAGCTGAGTTAAATAAGGTAACTCAAGAGTATCCACAAAAGGAAACTGCATGTTAAAGTCTGGAGGCAGATGACCTAGATATGAAGGTATAACCTGGGAAATAGGAAACTCCATTCCTGGATAAGGAGGGTTCTGATAATAAGGAACCTGGTTACCAGAATATGGAGGGTTCCGATAACCAACATAGAATTGGGTTTGTTGCCCAGTCCCGAGATGGCAATAAAGATGATGGAATGTTTCAGTCTGGATTCGTTGGCCTTGAAAAGGAACTTGATATGACCCATATTGTTGCCAATCAGGGTTTGCATTACCCCGTGGTATGGGTTCGATTGAGAATGCACCAAATTTTGAATAATTTAACCTACCGAAACTTGAGGAGTACTTTGTGTAAGTGATTGAGAAGGTGAGGAACCTCGTACAGGTTGACGAATCAAGATCTGAGGAGAACCAGACACCATTGGAATGGGCTGTAAAGGTTGGCTCACATGTATTTGAGCTTGTTGAGGTGCTGACGGATAGGTAGGAATTTGCGATGAAGGTGGTACAGTTTGAGGATTCAACAATCGATCCCAATATGATCCAAGTTGTATGGGTAAAGTAGGTTGCCAAACACTAGAAGCCATTCTAGGATGAGGAGGATTATAAATAGGTCTATTACCGCTCTGTCATGAAGTCTCCCTCCTTGATCCTCAGGTCACACAACTTTTTCCGTAGGAACAATTTGTTCACCAGAGACTTAGATTGGTACAAAGTCCCTAACTTTTCCTACAAAGCCTTTGTCGTAGCTTCCCTTAATACATTAAAAAATACTAAATCTAAAAGACACAATCATATTATGCTCTTCACCTTCCGATCTAACTTCGCCCAGTCTTCTACCGACATTCATGTTGGTGTCGTACCTGGATCTACAACAATCCACTGATCTTGGCCCACCAATATATCCTCCATCTTGAGCTTCCACAACTCAAAACTTTGACCATTAAATTTCTCAATCTCTATCTTTCCACTATTTTCCATCTTCTTTTGCCATAATAATCTATCTTGTAGATCTTCCACTGAATAGGTTCTAACGCAATCCTGATAAAAACCCCTCAGCAGCAAAGGCGTCCCCTTGAAGTTGAACCTGACTCTGATACCAAATGTAGGTTTTAACCCTATACATAAATTACCTACAAACAAATTCTTAAAACAGAAAAAAATATATAATGGCGAGAACATAAAACAAATATACATATAGATTTTCCCCTAGATCCCAAAGTTGAGACACAGATTGATTTTCATTATATTCTTTTCAATGTTACAATACATATAAACATAACCATAGTTCCCTTGGTTGGATCTGCAAAATACCATGGGAAAAAAACCATCATGCCCAAAACCATGTGCAAACCCCATGCAAAAAACAATGGGTAGGTATGCTCACCATCTTTAGGTTCACCCCCCATCCTTGGATCTACCCAACTATTATTGGGTCCGAATTAAAAAAAAAAAACCCCATGTAGGGGGGATATCGACCCCCTGCAAACCC
The DNA here is from genome assembly GCA_000404065.3 of Pinus taeda. Classification (NCBI taxonomy): domain Eukaryota; kingdom Viridiplantae; phylum Streptophyta; class Pinopsida; order Pinales; family Pinaceae; genus Pinus; species Pinus taeda. The sequence continues at coordinate 45,200 of APFE031260825.1, forward strand.
CTCGACAGGGGGAGACTGCCGCCTCCCTTGTGACCCCCCTGTTGCATGGACCTAGTCGTGGACAGAATATAACACACACCCAACATGTTCGATAAATGTTCTTCAGACTAAACACGATTTGCAGGTCGGGCATTATAAAATACATCGTCCATATTGAACCCTAGATGTGGCATATGCATCCATAGGGAATCGTTAGCGAAAATCCGCTTTCTTGATAACAAACTCAACATATTAAATTAAATTAAAATATAATACGGTTTATATTAACTTGATATAATATTGATTCATGATTGATGATGTGCAATATTGATTCAACCCCTCGACATGTTCCTAGAGCACACCAACTATTTCAAATAAGACAAACTGAGGTGCTTATCTATTTTGCTTTTCATTATCTTCATTACCTACCACAAATTCATGTTTTAATCAATGGGAGCAAAACCTTTTTTCAATTTAAAAAAAATAAGTGAAACACTTATAATCATTTACCATTAAATGTAGTAAAGTCTTTTAGAAATCATTCTCTTCGTGTCATGATACTAATACAGAGTTGAGAGCTTTATGTAAGTAATGATGATCTGCATTGAACACTAAATGACCCATGGAAATTGTAACATGTAGTGTAATTGTATGTTCACAGTGACAGAAGGGAAGTGCCCTTACATAAAAAGGGTATGCCCATTGCCTTTGTCTTCTAACTGATAGTGCAATATTTCCTTTTGAATTTACTTCCAAATCCAATTTTAAACTAGAAGAGAAACGTTTAAGGTATTATGTGAAAAGTATTGATTGATATGTTTGACATGTACAATTTTGTTAAATAATGAATCCATACAGGTGAGGGTAGTTTTTAGAAGAGGAGGAATGACCTGTTATAGAGTTTTGTGAATCCAAAGCCTTTAACGGGATGAGTGGAGTTGTCTCCAAGAACAATTTTCAAATTTGACTCCCTCTCTACCAAATTAGAGATAACTTCCTTATACCTAGAGAAATGATGAGTGGCCCCACTATCAACCAAATAACTATCTCACAAATCCGGAGGAGAAGTACTAGTGAGAGAAGAAATAAGAATATGTTCAGATTGTCTTGATTGTTGTTGAGGATGATGATCTTCTTCATTATCACTTGGAGCATCTCTTCTTATTCTTCCATCTCTTCCATTGCGATAATCCTTCATTCATCTCTTCTTCGATCACCATAACTGTTATTGTTGTTTCTAGTGTCGCAACATGGACCATTGTTCTTCTCAAGGCAATCTCAATCATAATGACCTTTCTTGTGACAATTGAAACATCCAATGTGTGATGATTCTCTATCATTCCTTCTCTTTGAGCTTCGAGGAGGAGATTTATTTGAATTTGATGGACCTCCTTTCCCTTTCTTCTTTTTGTTTTGAGTGACGAAAGAAATGGGATCTCCCTCTTCATGCTTTTGAATTTTTCCTCTTGATATCATCTTTGATTCTTCTTGAGTGAGATTTCCAACAATTTCATCAAATGATGGGAAGGTATTGTTGTTGCTTATAGTCGTAATGAAGGTTTCCCAAATGGGAGGGATACCTCTAAGAGATATAATCACCAATTCTTTTCTCAACACAGATTTCCCAACTCTCTGCGATTGACCTCTAAGATGAGATATCATCATAATGTAAGATTGTGGAAACTCTCCTTTATTCATCTTCATATCTTTGAGTTAATATTTCAAGGAGAGGATTTCATTCAAATTGTTGACTTCATACATGCCAACTATCTTATCTTACATGTTCTTATACTTCTTCAAATTTCCAACACATGCAAATAAACTATCTTGTAAACCATCAACTATAATTTTCTTTTCCTTCAACTCACCTTTCGTGTTCTCGTTAATGCCAAAAATGGAAGAATTCTCCTAAGGCTCGGGTACTTTTCCTTGAATGTAATCCAAAACATCATTATTATAGCTATGATTTCCAACCCGATCTTCCATGCAACAAAATTAGATGAGTCACCCAAATTCTCATGCTCCTTGAAGGAATAGGAAAACATCTTGACTTGATTAGATAGGCTCCTTCAAATTTCCAAAGATGATTGCTTCAAATCTTGTCTCCTTTTGGGCTTGTCCTTCATCTTAGCTCTGATTCCATGTTGAATTTCAGATTGTTCTATGTTGTTTCAATTAATTTAGCCCAATTCAATTCTTCAATTAACAACCTTTTCAATAACAATTAATATTTCCAACCATAAAAAATAATTGAAGATAGAATAATAAATGTAATGACAAAGGAGACAATCAACACATCGACAAGAGACACCAAATTTGGTCAAAGACTAGGGAAAAACCCACTATGGGGAGAAAGCCCTTTGAAATTCTTCTTCTTATTAGATTGTCATAAAATGTTCAATAGAGAGTACAATGAGCCCATTAAAAAATCATCCAGCAAAATTATCCCAACAATATTCAAAAATATGTTCCCAGCATCAATATATATCAGAGACAACTTTTCCTATCCACGGTCAACTGCAGTCATATGCCAAATTTTAGCCCTAGAGCCCAGTCGTATGGAGGAAGAAGGATGTGTGCAATGAGAGCTTCCAGTCGTACCCTTGATTCTACAATCCTGCAGTTTAGCCGAAATTTTCTTTTGGCAAGCTTACGGATGTGACCCAAAAATTCTAGAACACGTGTGAACTTCAAACCCTATATTTTTGGACATGTACGAACCACTTTCCTTGACCTAGCCTCAAACCTATGCGAACTAATAAATGAATAAGAGAAGAAGATGATGCTTGGTGATGTCCAAATGAGCTTGAGGTCACTTGTATTTATAGGCTTCCAAGGGTGATCAATTTCCTGTTAGGGTCGACCTATCCAAATGTGCATATGCAAGTTTTTATTCATAATTACACTTTCCCTTGTCCAAATTGAGCACTTCAATAGTCAAAATTGGTCCTCTTGAAAAGAGGAATCTAGTACCATGGTTGTAATTTGTCTCTAAGCTTCCAAATGAACAAAAATCATCAAAATATTCTTGTAGAAAATAAATTATTTCAAACATTTGAAAATAAACAAATTATGTCAGTACTAATCTTGAGGCAATAAATTATTTAAAGTATTATTCAATATATATCACTATTAAGAATTAATTAGCTATCAAAAGTTTAAATACCTTGAATTTTTGTTTGTTTGTTTGCCAAGTTGTCTATGATCCTCCAGGCTTGACCTGTGGCTTGAGAAGCCGCGACCCAGGGGCATCTAATTTGTAAAAGTCACTTGACGATCACACTCGGCTTGGGCCACACCAGCGTTAAGTTGACTGGATTTTTTAGCATGTCTCCTCCCCCTAGAATAGGGCACAACCATCCCTCGTGAGGTTTTATCCTAGGTCGCCTTGCTAACGAGGCCCATCCTCAACTGGTTGTGCTAGTGGGACTCGATGAGATACCTCACATCAAATAAAATAGATGTGCATAATTAATCCGCCTACAAACTGCAAATTAATAATTGACAAGATCATCTCCTTTATTAATTATTCAACAATTTATTCAAATATTTATTAGAAGAAAATATATATTTATAAACACTCAAATTATATAGTCTCTCAAAAAATTTCATCAAAATTCTATTAAAGATCCACTTTTAAGAATACATACAAAATGGAGATGTGATAATTATTTGGTTAGAGAATTTGTAAACGTGTCCATTCATTAAAAAAATAAAAAAATACATGATTTCTTCAAAATATTATTTAAGTAATTAAATTATTTCAAACATTTGCAAAGAAACAAATTATTTCACAAGTAATCTTGAGGAAGTAAATTATTAAAAATACTCTTGAAGATATATTTAGTAATACCTAGAGGGGAATTATTAACAATTAGTTAGCTGTCAAAAGTTGAGATACAAGAGATGTGAAAAATCAATCCTCCCTTCTTTATTAGCCACTAATTACTAATAGAAAATTACATATACATATAGAAATGCAACACAACAATTGTAACATCCATAAACATTACCATCCAAATCTAAACAACAAACACACAAACCAGTCAAAGCATCCAAATGTAGATGTACAAATTGTTCAAGGCATCCAACACAGACTAAACTAAAGAACATAATGACATGATTAGGCTAGGAAAAGAAAACATAAACATAATGTAAAGCCATGACAGGTTAGGAAAATAAAACATGATGTAAATCCATGGCAGAGCTTTTTAATAGTTGCGAAATGAAAAAAAGCAAAACGTGATTTAAAACCACAAGCTCACCATAATTTTTTTTTTAATGGCCCGATGCAAAAAAAATTCATACAAGATTTGTGTATAATGGTCACATTCAAATTTATGAACTCACCATTCTCCAAGTACAAAGAAGATTGTATTGACATGTCATTACTTTAAATTCTCAAGTAGATCGATAAACATGTAAATTTCAAATTATGAAGTTTATCTCAAACATATACATAATAACGAGAATAAAAAAATGTGATATTGTTGCCCTCAATTGGAACCAACTTAGATCCATCTAACTCTGGATCTATCATGCACAAAAAAGGATCAAATCCCTCAGGGTGCAAACCTTTCCTCAAATTCTACACTTTGTAAAGAAGGTTTGCACCTCGACGGATTTAATCCCTCTTGGTGCATGATAAATATGAAGTTAAATAGATCTAAGCTGGTTAATACTTATTGACACTATTTCTTTAAAGATGTGTTAATTTTAGGAAACAATGGTATGTTCTATGCTTTAGAGCAATTTTACTTCAATTTCTTTATGGGCCCAATATCAATTTCAGTTTAGCAATCACATAAACATGTAAGTAAAATGCTAATAGAACATAAACATAAACAGTAGAAGAAAAGCCAAGATAAGAGGACAGAAGATGTGGCACTAGCCAGGGACAAACCCCAATGCGAAGAAACCCTTGATCAAATATTCTTTTAGCCTTCAATAGTTCAATAGAGAGCGACAATACAATTTACAAATTCTAATAATTTATAACAACAACAAAAGAGATCTGACCAGAAAAGTTAACATGGCATATTTGACCCTCAAAGGTTCGGTCAACTTCAGTCAACTTCGGGCTCCAAACAACAAGATGAAACAACCCTCAAAACAGTGGAATTATGCCGAGTCAAAGTATGGTCAAATAGTTGACCTGCGGTCAGCCCTAACCACAGTCAACGCTAGTCAAAACTCCTCGATTTTTGTGCCCAAAATTGCGGCCTACTTAGACAGAGATTCCTCACCCAATAGCTCGGTCAATGTATCAAATAGAAACACTAGTTCACACGTGTGGAGAGAGAGAAGACTGCCTCAAATAGTGTGGCCAATCACAAGAGGAGAGAGAGATATGTGTGATGAGATGATGGTGAAAATAAATTTAGGTCTCATTTTTATATGTAATGTTGAGGATGAATTGGGGGCTTGTGTGCCTGTTTTTCTTGCTGGCCGACCTTGACAATTTTCCCATAATATAAATAAATTCATATATTCATTTGTACATGTAAGAATCAGATGATATTTAGATCAATCCTACACCTCTCCGAGAGAGGAATATAATAAAAATATCAGCTTCCATAAATAATATGACCCATGTGGAGTTTGGCCCTAGTTACCAATTTTAACACTCCCTCTTAACTAGGGAGAACTCCACCTGCTAAACCATTTGTCAATCTGTACCATCTCTACCATCCATGCACTGCTCTTCACTACTTTGCTAAACTATGAAGAAGAAGAAGTGATCGAGAATGTATCATACTATTCTCTACTAACCTGAAGTCAGTCCAATCAAAAGAGAGTGTCTCATACCACTCTCACTGACCCGAATTCAGTTCCCATTGATCCCAGATCAATATTGAACATCCTAGCATAGGGAGTACGGCTGTACATGATGCATTCATTGGTAGTACCATGGTCCTTATCCTCATTTCCCTACTCACTAGCCAAATGAGAGGTATTTCCCATGAGTCCCAGACTACATGGGTAGGATGTCTTGGCAGGAGAAGGAAGAACCACTTGTCTTGCTCACATTTAGCTAAGGGGTATCATAGAGGAAGGATGAACCACTCACCCTGTACACAAAAAACCACTAGGGGAAGGCTGAACCACACACCCTATGGTTCTCACCACTCCCAGAAGCACCCCAAGCCCCCGGAGCTCCCAGAGCTCAATATACATCTCATACAGGACCCTCATAAGAGGGTCTCTCCATGACTCCAAGTAATTCTCGGAAGGCCAAGAATTTTACCTTCCCCAGGGGCTTTGTCAGAATATTGGCGACCTTCTCATCAGTCCCAATGTGATGGAGCCTTATTTCTCCTAGTTGTACCATATCCCGGATAAAGTGGTACCTAATATCTATATGATTGGAGCGATCATGAAACACATGATTCTCTAATAATCAGATCCCACTTTGGTTGTTGCAGAATATCATGGTGGTATCCAACACATGTCCAAACAACTCACTGAAGAAATTCCTCAACCAAACAACTTCATAGGATGCCATACTAGCAGTTATGTATTCGGCCTCGACGGTAATCAAGGAAACGGATTTCTGCTTCCTACTAATCTAGGATATCGAAGTAGAACCCAAAGAAAAACGACATCTAGAAGTGCTCTTGCGATCCACCAAACTGCCAGCCCAATCGACATCAGAATAACCATGAAGCCTCTAACGGTGTATCTCAGTCCATGAGTGATTGTGCCTCGAAGTTATCTTAGAAGATTCTTAGCGGCAATCCAATGTATATGATGAGGGTTCAACCATTTATTGGCTCCATGTGTTAACTGCAAAACATATGTCTAGACGAGAGTTCACCAAGAACATCAGTGATCCTATGAGTTGATGATACTTAGAAGTATTTCCTAATTCAGGTCCAACAACACTACCACATAACTTCTTAAAGTTAAATTCCATCGGAGTAGTCACAGGCTTGCAGTCCACCATACCAAATCTTTCCAATATCTTCACAACATATTTTCCTTGAGAGAGGAAAATTTCACTTGGATTTTGCCAGACCTCCAACCCTAGGAAATTGTGCATCGGTCTTAGGTCCTTCATCTCAAATTCAAAAGAAAAATCCCTCTTACATTTGTGAGTGAGAGGGTCTGCACTTATCAAAAAGAGGTTGTCCACATAAAGTACCAAAATGAGAGGTTTAGCATTTTCAACCTTAAAGTAAAGGTTCAGATTGAGTTCACTACCAGTGAATCCCAACTTCATCAGATAGCTATCGATACTCTCATACCAAGCCTGGGGTTCTTTCTTCAATCCATGAGATTTCTTCAACTTGCATACATGAGATTCCCGATCATAAACTTCAAACCCCTTGGGTTGTTCCACATAGACTTCCTCTTTGATTAAACCATGCAAGAAAGCAGTCTTGACATCCATCTGATGTAGATTCCATCCTTGCGAGGCAGCAAGGGCTATGATCGAGCGGATGATGGTGTATCGGACAACAGGGGAAAATATATCATCATAATCTACACCTTCCTTTTGAGAGAAGCCTCGAGCAACAAAGTGAGTCTTGAAATTTTCTATACTTCCATCAGCTCCATGCTTGATTTTGTAGAGCCACTTAGAAGTGCCAACTGATTTGTCTCGGGGGTCTAGGGACCACATCCCAGACATCATTCTTCATAATTGACTCATATTCTTCATTCATAGCATTCTTCCATACTTGTTGCTTCACGACTTCTTCGAATGATGAAGGCTCATTTTGAATGATAGTGCTCATGGCGGTCAAATACCCTTAGTACCTGTTCGACTTATTGCTTTCACGGAAAGTCCCCCCTTGGTGCATGTGACTCTCAACATCTTCGGGAGTCTCCCTAAGCCATGAGGGTCCCTTCTTGGAGGAGGAAGACTAATGAGGTAGTGGATCAATAGGATCCATAGGTTCATCGACATCATGCATCATTTTGTCCTCTTTTTCACCTGGATTTCCCGTGTCAACTTCTTTGTCCTTCCTTAGGATAGGAAGGTTGTTGATCTTCCCGAGGGCCATATCTTTGTTGAATGTAACAACATGAATTATCTCAACTTCCTTTTGACCAGCCACATAAATTATATATCCCTTGGAATTTTCAATAGCCCAAAAAGATTCATTTCTTCCCAGATGCACCCAATTTGCTTCTTTTCTCTTTCGGTACATGAAAATATACGAGGCTTCCAAGAATTATAAAATGAGAGACAACGAGTTTCTTACCAGTGAAAATATCTTCAGGAGTCTTGGAGTCCAATGTTTGATGAGGCCATTGGTTTTAAACATATACGGTGGTATTTGCAGCTTCACCCCATAGAAACTCTGGAAGGCCTTGATCATGAAGCATGGCACAGACAACTTCTACAATAGAGCGATTCTTCCTTTCAGCCACACCATTCTACTCAGGAGTGTATGGCGTTGTAGTCTCCCTCTTAATTCTATCTTCTTTGCAAATAATCTTGGAATTTATTGGATTCATATTCAGTCCCATTATCAGTCCTCAATATCTTGATTTTCTTCCCGGATTGGTTTTCAATCAAGGATTTGAAATGTCAAAACCAGGTGAACACTTCATCCTTCTTCTTCAAGAAGTAGATCCAGGTCTTGCGAGAATAATCATCCACAAATGTGAGATAATATAAGTATCCTCCCAAGGAGTTTGCGGGCATCATACCAGATATGTCAGAGTGGATCAATTGCAATATGTCTGTGGTCTTGCTATTACTTGAGGGGAATGGTCCCCTTGTAAGTTTTCCTTCGGCATATCCCAGAAATATACCTTCATGCTCTACTCTGAACTCGGGCATACCTGTCACCATCTGTCTCACATTGGGTAGTGCATTATAATGAAGATGGGTGAACCTCTGGTGCCATAGTTCAGATTGTAGAGATGTGTCGCAAGACATGGCTCTCAATGGACTTCCTCCAACTTGATATAAACTGTCAACCCTGAACCCAAGAGTAAAAGCATACTTGAAATTTATTTTCCAAACACATACCTTTCCATCAATAAAATCTACCTTGAATCCTTTATCTTCCATTTCTAAAATGGACACCAGGTTCTTCTTGAGATCGAGTACATATAATACTTCTTGCAAATGAATAGTGTTACCTTGATTCAATTGAAGGGTAACATTCCCTACTACCTTCACAAGATAGGTGGCATTGTCTCCAAGGATGATCTCCAAGATTGTCTCATTTTCTATCAGATTATAGAGGGCTTCCTTATATCTGGTGAAGTGCCTTTAGGCACCACTATCAATCAACAAATTTCCCAAAGTGTCCGGAGGAGAGGCAGTGGAGAGGGTCGATATGAGATAGTACTCTTTTTGCTTATTGTTAACAACATTGGATTCATCATACCTGGAATTCCTTGATTTCTTGGAGGGTTAGCCATTTCCTTGATGTCGAGAATTCCTTTTTGCTTTGCCATTGGACTTGCCATTCCTTTGATCATTGTGGTTGTTGTTGAAGTTGCCCCTAGTCATCATCTCGAGGTGTATCCCTTTTATTAGGACACTCCCTTGCATAGTGGACAAAATTATTGCAAACAAAGACCCTGCCCTTCCTTTCTCCCTTAGATTTAGGCTTTCCATGGAAATGACCCTTAGACCCTGCATTATTCCTCCTTTTGGCATGAGCGGAGAATGTAGTGGGGTTGCTTCTATTAGAAGGCATTTCTTGCTCCACCATTCTTGTTTCTTCTTGAATGAATCTCGACATCAATTATTCAAACCTTGGAATTCAATAATTGTTTAGTATAGTGGTTCTAAATACATACCACTCAGGTGGGAGTCCTCCAAGGGTGGTGAGATTAAGTTCCCTATCAAGAATGACTTCTCCAATCGAGAGTAGATCATTCTTGATCTTAGTAATCCTCAAGAAATAGGATTGAATGTCCTCATCTTTGCCCTTCTTAATATCCTTCAACTTATTATTGAGAAAGAGAATTTGATTAGCATTACTAACCTTGAACATGCCAACCAACATGTCGTATATCTCCTTGGAGGTCTTCAATTCAAAGATATAGCCCACTAGATGCTTTTTAATGGAATCCCTGATAATCTTCTTCGCTTTGACTTTAGCCTTATTGTACTTGGTCTTCGCAGCAGCCGATGCATTTGAAAGAGGATGAGGGATTTTACCCTGTACACAATCCATCACTTCCTTCTCTTCCAAGGTCAAATCAAGAGACATATTCCATCCATGATAGTCAGATTTATCATGGAGTTTGTCTTCAGCCAAGAAGTAGGATGAGGAACCCATTGAGTCTTTTGTCCTTGTCGAACTGTCTTTGGTGATTGCTCTTTCACTCTTGCTTGGGCTTTGTCTTCACCTCACCTCTGATACCATGTTAATTTTAGGCAACAACACTATGTTCCATGCTTTAGAGAAATTTTACTTCAATTTCTTTATGGGCCCAATATCAATTTCAGTTTAGCAATCATATAAACATGTAAGTAAAACACTGATAGAACATAGACATAAATATTAGAAGACAAGCAAAGAAAAGAGGACACAAGATGTGGCACCAGCCAGGGACAAACCCCAATGTGGGGAAACCCTTGATCAAATCTTCTTTTAGTCTTCAATAGTTCAGCAGAGAGAGATAGTACAATTTACAAATTATGATAATTTATAACAACAAGAAAAGAGCCCTAACCAGAAAAGTCAATGCTGGTCAACAAGTTAGATTTGACCATCAAAGATTCAGTCAACTTTGGACTCCAAACAATAAGATGAAACAACCCTCAAACAATCAAACTATGTCCAGTGAAAGTTTGGTCAAATAGTCAACCTACGGTCAACCCTAACCACAATCAACACTGGTCAAAACTCCTCGATTTTCATGCCCATAATTGCAGCTTGCATAGACAGAGATTCCTCACCCAAACCGAAGTCAAATAGGTCAATGCATCAAATTCACGCAGTCAAACATCCTCCTAACAGCTTGATCAATGCTGGTCAATGCAGCAAACAGAAACCCTAGTTCATACGTGTGGATAGAGAGAAGACTGCCTCTGATAGTGTGCCCAATCACAAGAGGAGAGAGAGATATGTGTGATGAGATGATGGTGAAAATGAATTGAGGTCTCCTTCTTTTTATATGAAACATTGAGGATGAATTGGGGGCTTGTGTGCCTATTTTGCTTGCTGGCCAACCTTGACAATTTGTCCATGACATAAAAAAATTCATATCTTCATTTGTACATGTCAGAATCAGATGATCTTTAGATCCATCCTACACCTCTCTGAGAGAGGAATCTAATAAAAACATCAGTTGTCATAAATAAGATGACCCATGTGGAATTTGGCCCTAGTTTCCAATTTTAACAGGAGGAAACCAACCTCATACCATTTTGAAAATTTTCGGGTCCATCGCATTTCAACTTCCATCCTTTTTTACGGAATCCAACCTCGTACTATTTTGTAAAATTAGAGTTAATGCTTACATCCTATATTTGAGAAGTTGGTTTGTGAGTTGTTGGCAATGGTTGAGAAATTCTCTCAACCACTCCTAAATTAGGAATAAGTTAGATCTAAGAAACTCTATATTATAGAGTAATACCTGATGTAAACGTGTGTGTGCATGCATACATACCATTGTGTGAAATGTAATGTGTGATTTTAATCATTATTTCATGGTATCAACATTATAACAACTTGAAGAGACAAGTGAGGCACGTGTATTGTATTTTGGTGTGATGTGCGATGCTGGTTTTGATAAAAATTTGAAGTTATAAATCTGTGTGGCTATTTGTCAATTAGAAGTGTTGTTTTTTCAGAGTTGAAGAGTTCAATATGTCTGTGTTACGCCATTGCTTGCATTGCAGATTGTGTGGGTCTGAAAAAGCACAAGGAACTGAGTTCTGAGGGTGGAATGCAAACTGTTGGCGGAGGAGCCTGCGTTGAATGTAGTCACAACCACATTCTCTCCACGTTGAATCTGATCAATGCTATGTCTCATGACCGTGACACTGGAGTTGCACGAGTTAAGAGCCAACTAGATCGACTGTTCCTATGAGTCGAAGAGTGTTGGAAAATTAGGCGATCTCAGCGTTTGACTGTGTATTTTTATTTTAAGAAGTTTCATTTCCTGTGTACATGTCTGGATTAATGTTGTACTCTCTGCCTTTGAGAACCACATTGAGAGATATGCCATGACAATTTGTAACAAGTCTTGGATAAACTTGAGCGCTTGGTTTTGATGAATGAAGCTATATTCCGATGCCCTGATTTCCGAGGACGACGACATTCTCTAGGAGCTTTGAAAAACGATCAATGTTTAATTGACCATTCGGGCAGTAAGGAACCTGTTGTTGGCCTATAGGAGTTTTCATAGACCTGCAAAAGTGGTTTTGAAACTTGTGGTGTGGTTGTTGGTTTTCATTGCACATTGTACAATATTTACAAAGTAGTTCAAGATTTTTTTTGGGGCAACAATAATTGCAGAGAAAGGTATTTGTTAATTTTAGGTATGTTCTATGCATAGAACAATTTATTTCAATTTTACAGTGAGCTCAATATCTTTTCCATATTAGCAATCACATCACCATTAAAGTAAATTGCAGATAGAACATAAACATAGATCGTAGAAGACAAGCCAACATAAGAGGACACAGGATGTGGCGCTAGCCAGGGACAAACCCCAATGTGGGGAAACCCTTGATCAATTCTTCTTATATGTTCTTAAATAGTTCAACAGAGAGAGGGAGAGAGAGATAGTACATTTACAACATAACTCAACACGTTGACTTATCTAAATAAGAGCATAGATCATCTCTAAGTAGATGATACATGAGGTAGCTGAACTTAGTTGAAGACAAGCTGCTTCAACTAATTCTCCCAGGTGACTCCATCACCATGCTGCACCTATCATCACTATGCAGGACCTCATAACCATGCTGCACACATCACATTGTTACACCTTATGCTGCCACTGCTGTCCCATGTGTCATGATTGTTGCACCATGCTGCCACAACTGTCCCATGTGCCATAGCTACACCATGCTAGCCACTATTGTCCCACTGTTAGTGACATTTCCATTCCATGTTTGGCATACTGTTGTCCCATTTGCTATGCTCCATCAAACATCATAGCCTTGTTGTCCCATTACCAAGCACCATTGCTTGGCTGTCCTATTTGGCATGCGGTACCTTGTTGTTGTCCCACATGCTGTCCCAATGTTTAGCACTACTGTACCTTGTTGTCACACATGTTATCCCAATGTTTAGCACTGTTGTACCTATGATTTCTTGTTGTCCCATTGTTAGCCGTGGCTGCTCTTATGATTGCTTGTTGTCCCATTATTAGTCATGGCTACTCCTATGATTGCTTGATGTCCCATTAACCTACAACAAGCCAACAATCATGCCCAAAACATACCTGGAACATGGTTGCCTCCCCGTGCTGTTGTTCTGGGCATATGACAGCCCTAACACTTCCATGTTGACCTATTTAGGAGTGGCTAGGCCTGTGGCCTACCACAAAGCTTTGTTGCACACACACCAGGCACCTAAAATGCATGCTACAACTCATTGTTCTAGGGTCCTTTGACTACTACAATTCAAGACTGATTAGGGTACTCAAACATAGTCCCTAACAACCTTTTAATATGCCCAGAAGTGCCCTCCTTTACTGCAGCTTCCCTTCTAAGAGGGGAGGAGACCCTACACTGCAATTTCTGGGTATTCTAGCCCTCAACAACAACTTCGGCCTACCTCCTTTTGCTGCGGCCAAACAGTCCTTGAATTCTTCATTGATCTTGCCTCCCTTATTGTGGCCCAAAACAAACTTCTTCTCCTTTCCAACAAGATTCTCTCCAAGGTATGTGTTGCACTTGATTGGATTATGTCTAGGGAATCCATAGGACTGTGGCTAGGGCATCCTTAGGACTATGGCTAGGGCTTCCTTAGGATTGCGGCTAGGGAAGCCTCCCTCCTTTCCTCCAATATCTAGGGCTTCTTCCTCCTAGATTTCTCTCACACTAAAACCCAAAATAAGTGGAGAGAAATCAAGAGAGAAGTGAGTGTGAAATGACTCTCAAGTCATCTCCTTTTATACTAAAACTTTGAGCAAGCGTGGGTGTTATTTAGTTGGTGGCCAACCTTGACGAATCGTCTTATAACACAAATAAATTCATAACTCCATGAATAATTATCAAAATTGGATGCTCTTTAGATCAATCCTACACCTCTCAATGAGAGGGATCCAAGAAAAATATCAGCTGCCATAAATAAGATGACCTAAATGGAGTTTGGCCCTAGTTGCCAATTTTAACACTCCCTCTCAACTAGGGAGAACTCCATCCGTTGATCCATCTACCAGACTATACTATCTCTGCCATCAGTGCCCTGCACTGCTCTGCTCTGTTGAACCATGAAAAAGAAGATTTGATTGAGAATGTCTCATACCATTCTCTAATGACCCAAAGTCAGTTCCATATGAAGAGTGTGTGCTGTACCACTCTTACTGATCCTAGATCAGTTCCAAGAGAGTGAGTCATATCACTCTTACTGACCTGAAATCAATTTCATTAATACCATATCAATATCACAAGAGAGTGTCTCAAACCACTCATACTGATCCCAGATCAATGGACGTCATCCTAGCATAGGGAGTACGATAGATACAACGATGCGTCCATTGATAGTACTACTATGGTCCCTATTGACCACTACGTGTCAACTACGCATAGCAGTACACCCCCTTTTTTCGCAAAAGGGATAGCACTTGATTGACGTGTCCGTGCCATTTGACTCTCATCATCAACCCTATCATGTTATGTTGTAAACCCAGTCTGGATGTGTAAATTGTAAATAATCTTAGCAGATCTGTGTCATGTATGTATTTGCCTAGGTAAACCTAATCTTCCAGTGATGATCTATGTTCTGGAAGGTTTTTTGTCTCACCGACCCATGGTTAGCAGAGTTTTCCTTCAGCCTAACCCCAAAGCCGGGATGGATTTTGTCACTAGAATCTTAGGGGAATCCTAGTGTGCTAGGTCGCATCTATGTAAAAGTAATTTGGAAATAATTCTAACTATTTGGTTAGGTTATTACAAATTTATGATCTGCTAGATTATATTTGTGTCGCAGAACTGGGTGGTCTATGAGGGTCTATGTCAAATGGGTTTTCCCCTTTGAGATGTAAAATTGTAAAGGTCATGATGTAATGTGTCTTGAGGGTTAGAAAGTGTTTTAATTCCCTCGTAGGTCCTAGGTCCTAGGTAAAATTCCCAAAAGGCTAGGTTCGAGGGTCAAAAAATAAAAATTAAAAATTAAAAAAATAATATAATAATAAAATATAAAAAATAAATTAAATTAAAATATATATATATATATATATATAATATATAATAATATATAGATATATATATTATATTATATATATATATTAATAATAATAAAATAATAATAAGTCAAAGTTTTGAGGAAATAAATGCAAAATTTCAATTTTTAATATATTAAAATGCATTTAAAATTTCAACGGATGAGATTAAAAGAGATTTTGATCCTCATCGACGGTCGAGATTAGTTTGACATGGATCACTTGAACTAGCCATTGGGAAATTTTCCTTTAAATAGGGTGTCAGGGGTCATTTGAGATCATTCGATCTGCTTGTCTTGTGCTGAAGAAAGCTCTCTTGTAATCTTTTTCTTGTGCAAAAAAGAAATACTTTGGGGTTGAAATCTTGTTGGTGTTATTCTTTTGGAAATGTTGTAAGATGTTTTATTTCTGTGCGCGATTTTAATTTCAGCCATTGATAATAACTTGATGAAGAGTGATTTTAAACATAGGTATCTTGTTTAGTCACTAGGGTTTGAACGGTAGTAGAATTTTTGAATGCGATGGCAGGTATCTCCATTAGATTTGGATTTTAGTATTGTTTTCTCCCTCCTTGTTGATGGTTGAAGTAAGATGTGCAGGAAAATCTAGATTTCAAAGATCAATGGGCGTTTGGGGAAGTTCTCGGCTGAACCAACCAACTCCCGAGAAGCATTTTTTTTTTTGAAGA